>VSMD01047753.1:0-12901 GCA_008750895.1 Mirza zaza
CCCACCCATCCATCCATCTATCTACCCATCCACCCACCAATCCACCCACACATCTATCCATCCATCCATCTACCCATCCACCCACCCATCCATCCATCTATCTACCCATCCACTCACCAATCCACCCACACATCCATCCATCCATCTACCCATCCACCCACCAATCCACCCACCCATCCAGCCATCCATCTACCCATCCACCCACCAATCCATCCACCCATGCACACATCCATCCATCCTTCCATCCATCCATCCATCCATCCATCCATCCATCCATCCATCCTTCTATCCATCCATCAACACATCCACCCATTCACCCATCCATCCATCCATCCTTCTATCCATCCATCCATACTTCTATCCATCCATCCATCCATCCATCCTTCTATCCATCCATCAACTCATCCATCCATTCACCCATCCATCCATCCATCCTTCTATCCATCCATCCATCCATCCTTCTATCCATCCATCAACTCATCCATCCATTCACCCATCCATCCATCCATCCTTCTATCCATCCATCAACTCATCCATCCATCCTTCTATCCATCCATCCATCCTTCTATCCATCCATCCATCCTTCTATCCATCCATCCATCCTTCTATCCCTCCATCCATCCATCCATCCATCCTTCTATCCATCCATCCATCCATCCATCCATCCATCCATCCATCCATCCATCCTTCTATCCCTCTATCCATCCATCCATCTCTCTATCCATCCACCCATCCATCCATCTATCCACCCATCCATCTCTCTATCCACCCATCCATCCATCTATCCACCCATCCATCTCTCTATCCATCCACCCATCCATCCATCTATCCACCCATCCATCTATCTATCCATCCACCCATCCATCCTTCTATCCATCCATCCACGCATTCGTTTGCCTCTTCATACACTGAATAAATATTTATTACAGGCATCCTGTATATTTTACCGCAAAGCATTAGGCAACAGCAATGAAAGTCTGCTGGGCGGCCCCGGCACTCAGTGGCCCCCAGGGACAGAGCAGCGGCAGAGGGAAACATCACCCCTGTCACCGCAGAGTTGACGGCGCGTGGGGCAGGCAGAGACTGAGCAAGCGGCTCTTCCGTGCCCGGTCACCCAATGCACGAGTGAGCGAGTGGACCTACGGCAACCCCCTGTCCTCCGTCCCTGCTGGGCCCTGCGACCCGCGGGGTCCAAGGATGTCGGGGGCGAAGGAGCAATTCCGTAGATCGGAGGTTGCGCACGCCGGTCCCCGGCCAGCTGGGCTTCTGGAGTGAGCTGACAGGCTCCGCTCAGCCCACCCGCTCTGTCCCCAGCTGCCCAGGGCTGCCCAGATTGCGAGAAGAGCAGGCGAGGGCAGGGCTCCCTCCCGGGGGGCTGCGACAGACAGCGGGAACAAGGCTGGCAGCCGCAGCAGCTGCGGGGGGCAGCGGGGGCAGGTGGGAGGCCAGACAAGCAGGAACAGGACCTGCTTGGCTTCGGGGGACGCCGGGCACGGGCGGCCCCAGGCTCCCAGCCAGGGCGAGGCGTGGCCTCTGGAAGCAGGAACACGGGAGCATTTCCCAGGGCCTGTGCCGTGCGCACTTCCCACCTGCCGTGACGTGAGCTTTGGGGGGGGTGTGCCTGGGCTGACCCCCGCTTGTGCAAGTACGTGGGGCGCTCCCGCTGGTCTCCCTGTAGCTACTGGGATTCGGACCTGGGCACACTGTGTCTCTGATCCACCTGGTCTGGCCTCGGCTCGTTTTCCTTCTCCCTTTAACTCCCTGCTTGCTCCAGGTGCCCCGGCCCTGCCCCCACCTGTCCAGGTGCCCTTGCTCTCCTGGATGCAGACACAGAGTGGGCTGCTGGGGGCCTGGGCGTGGGGCAGGAGCCCCGGGGAGGGAGCCTGGTCCCTCTGGGGCTCTTGGGCGTTTGCCGCCCTTCCTGTGCAGTGCAAAGGAGGCCAGGAGGCCCTGCCTCCAGTTCCCAGCTGGCAGAGGGAGCGAGGGAGCCACGGCCCCTTGGCAACGTCGAATGCCCCGCTGTCACGGTCATCGTCAGCCAGTTCGCTTCTTCCCTGAGCAGGAGCAACGCAGTCCGCCCGGCGGGCGGGTAACGGGGGTGTCTCTGGGGTCCAGGGAAGCCCCCGGGGGGGGCGTCCCAGGGAAAGTGGCGTTTGGCCATGGATCTGAAGAAGTTACCCACGGCGAGGACAGGAAGGGCGGGTGGCAGAAAAGGGATGGCAGGCGCGAAGGGCCTCTGCTCGGAGAGGAGGCTCGAGAGAGCCACAGGGACTTCCGGAAGACTCACGAGTAAAAAAGTCACCACTGCTCCTCGAGGCAGACGGGGGCAGCCCCAGGGGAAAGACCCGGCGGTGGGATTTCGGGTTTCTCGGCGAGTTGGCGAGGAGGCGGCCGGGCACGGGGGGGCGGTTGTGCCTCAGTGGTGCCCGCCGTGCGGTGCTCATTCCGTGTCTGGGGTGCGGAGGGGAAGGCTCAGCCTTGCGTCTCCGACTTCACGCCAAGAGCTCAAGCCGGCGCCCGGGCTCCAGACCCCTGGGCAGTGCGGGGAGGAACGTTCTGGGCCGGGGCTGGTCAGGATTTGAAGGAGCTCGGTAGAAAGGGCAAAGATGGGAGTGAGTTGGCATGATCCCGGGGCAGAGGGGAGGCTGGGAGGGCAGAGCGGAAACTGAGAATGCTGCAGGGTTTGTCTGAAAGGGAAGAGGCTTTTTTTTTTTTTTTTTCCCCAGTTGCTTTTTTAATCAGCCAAGACTCCTTTGGTTGCAGAAAATCCAACCCAAACCAAGCTTACACCACCAGGAGACTGTATTCACTTATGTGAATATGCAAAATATGTGACTAGTTCAGGTGCCGTTTGATCCAGCAGTTCAAATTATGTCACTGAGCAAAAACAGATGTCTCTCCTCCTCTGCCTCCTCAGCGCTGGCCTTTGTCCCCGAATGCTACACAACCTCGCCGTCAGCCGCTCACTCTTCTTGGTTGCAGAGTTGCTGCCGTAGCTCCAGCCCTCGCTGAGAATTGTCTCCGAACCACCCCGTAGCTCCGGGGCAAGCCCTAGCTCTCACTCTCATTGGCCCGAGTTAGGTCATGTGCTGAGCGTGGAGCCAAGCACTGGGGCCAGGGAGTGGGACGTTACGATTGGGTGTAAACTAGGGTCTGGGGGGGCAGCAACATCTCAATTCAAGCTGCAGGGCTGCAGGACTCCCACCAGGAGTCCTGAGCTGGGGGCATGTCTTCAGGGAGCCCTTCCTAGACAGGGGGCAGCCCCAGGCTACCCCACCCCCGGCAGCCCGCGGCGGCGGGTCGGGGCTGGCACCCCGTGCAGCCGGGCGTGGCTGTATCACCTCCCCAAAACCAGTCCGGATCTTCGCAAGCCCCCGAGGGAGCAGCACTAACAGGTGACGCCCGGCTCCACCACCCCCCCCCCCCAGGCCCGCGCTACGAAAAGCTCGAGTTACAAAACGCTCCGGCCATTAAAAACCTGCTACTGCCTTTAACGGCAATAAAATATCTGCTGTTTATGAGTAATTAGCCACTTCTGGAAAAGAGCTCTATCCCTTTAAATTTATAGGGTGCCTTGATTTATGCGTTTCACGGGGTGGGTGGGGGGGGATGTCATGGGACATCACGTCAACCTGACGGGGTTCGGTGCAAATCAAACCCAGGAAGGGAGAGCGCGGACACAGCCCCTCCTGCCCGCCGGAGTGCGCTTCCAAACCGCGGCGGCGTCTATAGCCCTGGCCCCAGCTCTGCTCCGCTGGCTCGTCTGCGTGGGGAGGACTTGGGGGAGTCTTTAGGGCTCCCGGGTGCACGGGCTGCATCCTCTGAGCACCCTGCAGGGTGCTCCCCGGGGGTTGGGGGGGGGACACAGGCATCTCCGGCCGTTCAAGGAGCCCTGTGCGGCCGAGCACTGGGCTCTGCAAAGGCCCGGGGCGGGGGGCCGGTAGGGAGGAGGAGAAGCTTCCGGAATTTAAGGGCGCCAGGTCGGCCGGAACGCACGGGGCGCCTGCGTCGTCTGGCTGGCCGGCGTGGGGGCTGCCGGCGTGGGGAGGGGGGAGCCGTGTTGCGGAAGTCTTATCGTAGCAGCTGGGACCCCGTTTGGGGTAAAGGCAAGAGCGTCCAGGAACGCGTCCGTGGGACCGTGCATTCTCTCTGCTCATCGTTTCTTCTTGATCATCCACCTGCCCGCCCGCCCATCCGTCCATGCACCCAACATCGACGTGGCACCTACTGAATTTCCGGGGTGCGCAGAAGGTACACAAGGGACCCAGACACGAATCCACTGACTTTGCTGCGTAACGTTAAGTGGGCTGCCCCCCTGTCTCCTGGCCTCAGTTTACCTGTGCACAAAACGGGCACATCAGCCTGAGTGACGAGGCGTTTCCTAGACGCTAGGAAATCCCTGAGATTTCTCCAGCTCCGCCGGCCACCGTCTACGCGTCACTTCCGTCAGGCAGCGGCTCTGCGCCAGGAGAGAGGAGCGTGCGGCTCTCGTTCACGGGACTGGGAAGCGTTCCCCAAGCCGTCGAGGAGGATGATGGGAAGTGGGGTTAGCTGGGGGGGCAGGGGTGGCCCCCTTGATCCGGTGGAAGCCTTTGGCATGCACTCTGGGGCAGTTGGGCCGCGGGAAAAAACGGTGACTTTTGATGTTTAATGTTTGTCCTTACGCGGAGACATTGCACAGGTAAATAGGTGTACAGGTGTACAGGTATATAGGTGTACAGGTATACAGGTATACAGGTGTACACCATCGCCCTGCTGGAAATGCGAGCTGGTTGGCTGGCTCTAGCTGTAATCCCAGCAGGTCCGGCTTTGTGGGCAGGACGGCCGGGTGGGTTCAAAGAGGTTGGAACTCCGGGTGGAGTAGAAAGCGCAAGCCTCGGTCTTTAGCACCCTGGGTTTTTCGATCCTTCTGCCCGTAGGCACGCGTCTGGAAGCGCCAACGCCCACCTCCTAGCCTGGCTTCCCGGAAGGGACAGTCAATGGTGTCCAGGCATCTTGTGTCCTAGCTCCGGGACGGGGAAGTTGGGGCCGCTCTTCCTTCCTAGGGAGGAAATTCAGGGTCCTCACCAGGTCTGGGCACCATCTCCAACATAATTATTCAAAAACGGAACCTGGCTATTGCTTTAACTGGAGCCTTCTTGCTTTCCAGTTAGGACTGACATTTTTGTGGTCGTTAGCCAAATTCCGTTTCTTCGGTGGACGGCCCCGCGCACGCACCTTTCGTCCGGACTTCTAATGGGGGTGCTCGGCTTTCCTGTATTGGCTGCGATGCTCTTAACGAGGAAGAAGGTGACGTCATTGACTCCCTGAGCACCGCAAAGGGCTGTGAGCGCCGGGTGTCCAACGAGGCTTTGGAGCAGGTGGCTCCGGGCAGGACGTCCGCTCCGTGCCAGGTGCTGCTTTGGACACCTCTCGCCGATGATGACCCTATCAATGTCCCGCCTGCCTCCGGGTCACCGTCACGTCACAGGTGCGGAGCTGGGGAGGTCCCCCCTTGGAGCTCCTTGGCCCTCGGCTCTCTTGGAGTAAGACACGTCTCACCTTCTGGCAGCAGCCACCAGTTTTCCTGTGTCACACAGAGTCCCCGTAAAGAGATGCTCTGAGGCCAGGAATCTCCCAAAGAGCGGCGGCGGCCGCCCTGCCCTGCCGTTGACCACGGCTGGGGCCGGGGGACGGCATGGGTGTCAGGACCCCGAGGACCACGTTCAGCCTGTGCAGGGCGGGAGGGGTCACGCCGGCGGTCCCCGGCCAGCCCACGGACGGCATCTCCTCCGTCCTGCGCAGGGAAACGCGAACGGCTCCGTCTTCAGTGTTTCCCTGCAGCTCGGCGTCAGTCAAGTTCAAGTCCAGGCTGGGGTGGTGGTTCAAGGTTAGGGCGAGGCTTTGGGATCGTGTCCGGGGGGACCCTCAGTGGCGTCTACCAGGAGGCGGGACAGAGACCAAGGCGCCGGTCTTAGGCTTACGTGAGAGTCCGTGACTCAGAGAGAGGGACCCCACGGCCTCGCCTGAGGCCACGAGGCTGCCGAGGCTGGGGCCTCCCGTTCTCGGGGCGGGGCTGTGTGCTGGGGCTGACGCGCCCCTCCCTGGCCATTTAGGAGCTGGGAGCCAAGGCAGGTTAAACAGGGGATTAAATATCTGACTTCCTGCCTTGACCAAGCCTGTTTAAACGGAGGGAGAGAGCCGCAAGGGAGGAGTGATCGATAGGTTCTGACAAGTGCTGGTATCATCTGCAGTTTCTGCATTGTCATTTTAAAAAGTAGGGCATTCGTTAAAAGTAGATACATGCCGTGTTTCCCCGAAAATAAGACCTACCCATAAAATAAGTCCCAGCAGGATGTCTGAGCAGGTGCGCCATAGAAGCCCCACCCCGAAAATAAGCCCTAGCGACGGGCGTGGCTGTGCAGCGCGTCTGCACGACCCGTGCGTTTTGTCATCATGAAGCGGGAAAAAAGACAGGCAGCCCTTCTCATCTGCCCCGTCGTGGCAGCTGCTGTCCCAGAGGTGACCGGGAAGGTGCGGGCAGCCCCGCCATCAAGGGCGGCTCCCCCTGTGCGTGCTGCGAGCTGAGGCTTCGAGGGGAAAACAACACATGCCCTGAGAATAAGCCCTGGGGTGTCTTCTTGAGGAAAGATAAATAGAAGACCCCGTCTTACTTTCGGGGAAACGCGGTATATAGAGCTATAGATACAGCAGTTTTTGTTGCTCTCCCGACTGGAGGCAGACACAGCTCAGCTAAATTGCTACGGAGATTCAGGGTCCCCTATCCCTCCCAAATCACCCCCCACCCCGGGTGGGGAGCAGAAATGGCTTTGTTGCCCGACTCTGGGCGTGAGGAGCAGGCCGCTGTTCACGAGATGCTGCTCACGGCTTTGGTGCTCTGGGCCACCTCCTGCCCTCCCTGCTGGGTGGCCAGTCATAGGCGTAGAGGACCAGGGACTTGGAGCACTTTCGCTGGGGCTGGTCCTCCCGGAGCTGCGGACGGGGGCTGGGGAGACGCCCGGTCTCCCACAGCCCTGGCCTAGGAGGAGAGGAGAGCCGTGGCCTCCCCAGTGGCCCCGACCGGCCGGAGTTCTGAGGGCCGAGGGGTCCCCCCCAGCCCGGGCCGCGTCCAGGGAGGCCCACGGAGCAGGAGACACCCTCATGGAGCCTGGAGGTGGATCTGGTTGACCGTGACGGAGAGGGGGGTGCCCAGGCTGCTGGGGCACCCGGGGGTAGGGGGGCTCGTCTTCCGCTTGTCACCACTGTGAGCAGGCAGCAGGAAGACCGACCTGCTCCCGAATGCCACCCTCCTTTCTCCGGTGCACGAGAAGTTCTCACCGCAGGGGCTGCGGCTTGCGGATGTGTTCGGTCTGGGGTCCTGGAGTTTATTTCCGTCCGGGACTGTTTTTCCGTCTCCTCCGACCCGAGGTAGATAGCAAACTGCGCCCTCGGGCTGCCCGTAGACAGAGTGGGGCGCACCGTCTTCGAAGCCATGGCCTTCCAGGTTTTCCGAGGACGGGACTGCGTCCGCACCATGGACCGTGGCTGCCGCCTCCCTGGAGGCCCCTCGGGGCGGACCGGGCGGCCTCCTGGTCTCAGGACCTCAGCCTTGGGCGTCGTTCTTACGGCAACGCTCGCTCTCGGGGCTCCCGCACACGCTACGCTCCTCCTCCTCCTCCTCCGCCGCCGCCGAGACCTCCCCCGGCCCCTGTTTCGCTCGGAATCTAAACTCCGGATCCTGCTGAGACATGCACCTGGTCTGCTGCTTACCTCCGCCTCCCCTCCGTCCCCAGAACATTCCACGCTCAGCCTCCATTTTGCACACGCAGGTGCCTCCGACTCACCTGACTTCCTCCTCCTCCTCCTCCTCCTCCTCCTCTCTACCCAGTGGCCTCCCCGAGCTTTAGCCCAGGTCCTCCCCTCCCCCCCAGGGCCTCCCCTCCCCCGCCCACGGAGCCAGCCCCACGCCAGGCGGGACATCCCTCCCTCCCAGCCTTCCACCCGGACTGCTGTCCTCACGGGTGCACCTGTGTCTCCCCATCCCTGAGTCGGGATTTAAAGCGAGGGGCCGGCTCCTGCCTGTAGATCTCTAGGTGTGCCCGGTTCCAGCCGCGCATAAGCATCGCAAAATGACGCCAGTCCCGCCCGACAGGCGCACGGCCCGGATAAGACCCGGCAGCCAGAGCGGTGTTAGCAACTGCTTCGCGTGCCCTGCTGTGCGTGAAGGTCACGACCTTCCCCGCTCAGTAGTACCTCCCCGGCCACCAGACTGAGGTGCTTCCTGGACCCAAAAACGCTCTGCGAAATGCGGCCGTCGGCCCCTGGGAAGGGCTGCCGAGCAGGTGCAGCCTCCGGAGGTTTCAACGCCGCGTTTTCTCTCCCACGCCGCACTTGCTCTCTCAAAGTCCTGTCCGGCGGTCGGGACGGTTACGTTCAGTCCATGTTAGAGATAAAGAGACGGAGGGTCTGGCAGGTGCCCCGGGTCTCACGGAGACCAGTGGAAGAGCAGACAGACGGATCCCTGTTCATGGGACTTCATGGGACCTCAGGCGTCACTCTCTGCCTGTTGCTCTTTTTTTTTTTTTTTTTTTTTTTTTGAGACAGTCTCGCTTTGTTGCCCAGGCTAGAGTGAGTGCCGTGGCGTCAGCCTAGCTCACAGCAACTTCAAACTCCTGGGCTCAAGCGATCCTCCTGCCTCAGCCTCCCGAGTAGCTGGGACTACAGGCATGCGCCACCATGCCCGGCAAATTTTTTCTATATATATCAGTTGGCCAATTAATTTCTTTCTATTTATAGTAGAGACGGGGTCTCACTCTTGCTCAGGCTGGTTTCCAACTCCTGACCTCGAGCGATCCGCCCGCCTCGGCCTCCCGGTGTGCTAGGATGACAGGCGTGATCCACCGCGCCCGGCCTGCCCATTGCTCTTTCTTGTCCAGCTGGGGGAAATAACCCAAGTGACTCAGGACAGGAGACCGTGGGATGATGTATCAGCCTGTATAAATACTAAGAAAACAGAAGAATCTGAAAACAAATTTTCAAATAACCCTCGGGTCCAGCAACCAGTGGGCTGCCACGTTTCTCAGCCCACGGTGCCTGCCACGGCTGCCCTGCCACGCCATCCTTCCCCCGGGATATTTTCTCCCCGGAATACGCTGCGTATTTCCGTGCCCCAGCCCGAGTCTTTGTGAGTCCTCTGCTCCTCGGCCTCCTTTGAGCTCTCGCGTGGCGGCGGCTTCCTTCCCGCCATGCGCTTTGCAAATGACGAAGGTGGCATCTCACTGTGGTGGCATCCAGCCCCACGGGAATGAGCCTGGCGTGGACATCCAAACCAGCCTGGCCACGAGCATGTCTTGCCAGGGCCCTGGGATCAGCTGTGGCCCAGCTATGTGGCCTTCGAGACTTCAGTTTCTGGGGCTCAGTCTTCTTATTTTTAGTACCGTGTTTCCCCCCAAAATAAGACCTACCCATAAAATGAGCCCTGGCAGGATTTCCGAGCATCCGCGCAATGGAAGCCCCGCCCCCAAAATAAGCCCTGGCGACGGGCGTGGCTGCGCGGCGCGTCTGCACAACCCGTGCGTGTCGTCGTCGCGGAGCGGGAAAGAACACGAGCAGCCCTTCTCATCCGCCCCGTGAGAGCTCTGTGGCTCCACAGGAGAGATCGGGGCCGACGGTTCTAAAGGAAATAGAGTCGCCAGACATTCGGGATGGGATTCGGGGTCTGGAGCGTGAGGACGATGTTCCAGAAGAAGACGACTTCACTCTGTTTGAATCAATGTAGATGGCTGTACCGCACTTAAAAACAGTAACGCATGCCCTGAAAATAAGCCCTGGGGTGTCTTCTTGAGGAAAGATAAATGTAAGACCCTGTCTCATTTTTTCGGGAAACGCGGTACTGGGATAGCACGGTCCCTACCATCTAGGGTCATGCGGGGCTAAGGGGAGACCGTGATCGGTGTTGGCGTGTGGTACGTCAATGAGGAGGAGGAAGAGGAAGAGGATGAGGACGGGTGGTGACAGTGGTGATGATGATGGTTCTCGCTGTTTCTTATTGAGGGCTTATTCTGCCCGGCAGCTCACGTCTTGGCAACCACGGTAACGTGTGTGATGCGAACCTGTTCTAGTTCTACCCCTCAGCGTCTCCTTGCCGGGCTTGGTGCGGGCGTGGGCAGAAGGTGACCCAGGGGTCCAGCCCGGAAGTCTTTCCTACTCTGAGAAGGTGACCAGGAGAAGCTCTATGGTTGTTCTCCTTTTCCTGTGTGATGTGTGCATGTGTTCATGACCTGTCTGGGCTACGGTTCCCACCTGGACCCCAGAAACCGGCGTGGTGGAGAGACCTCTTTGCTCTTGAGAATTTCGAAGTCCTCCAAGGCCTCCAAGGAGAGGACACTTTTTATATTCCTCCTTCTTCTTCCGAGTCCTCCAACTCTTGTCCCGGCAACACGGCAGCCACCTGGGGGGTCCGGGGGCCATGGGCTAATCCCGCCCGCCCGCCTACCCACCCACCCACGTCCTACCCAACCTCCCGGGCAGTGAGGGTCTCGCCTTTGGCCAACAGGAAGATGTTCGGGAGTTCGCCCGCACCTCCGACTTGACTGTCTTGGTTGCACGGTTATCACACTCTACCGCCCAATTTGAATGCATTTTCATTAATAAATGCAGCCGGGGCTTAACCATTTCTGGCCCTGTCTGGGAGCATTGTCTACGCATCAGTCAAAACGGAGCGGGTCACCCGCACTGGCCTCCTGTTTATCTGCTAATCATCTGGCAAATACACCACTCGGTGTCCTGCCCACCCCGGTAACGTGTGTGATGTAATTTGTTTGGATGCCCAAATGTCACCGGCGTTGATTGTAAGAGATGAGAAAAAAAAAAAAAAAGAAAAAAAAAGAAAAAAATGTACTTGCTCAGCACAGCAAGCTCTAGGCCAAAATGTAAGCATGAAATCCCTGGTTTATTTTTGTAATAATGTTTACAGCTGTTTAATGACCCCGAAAAGGTTCAGTAGTCTGGTGCTGCTCTGTATTTCAGAACAGGAGTGCATTATGCTTATAACAACCTTGGTTAAACAGGCTGAGCTACAACGGTTGGAGAAAGAGCATTTAATAAGGGGACGTTGTACTGTAGGTGAAGTTGTCTTAATTACTGCTAACCGTCGGTGTAGGGTAGCAAGGTGGGTTTCAGGGAAGGGCCGAGGGGCACTTGAGCCTCCAGGACGGGGGTCTGGCTACCGCCAGCAATGCACGTGTTGAGACCGTTTTGAGAAAAATCCGCGGTGGTGTTGTGAGCACCCCACCCCCACTTACCGCAAACCCGAGTCCCATGACTGCTAGCAGGGGAGGGACTCATACAAGCTTTCCAAGGCAGCACTTTTATCCCACATTGATAAAAAAAAAAAAAAAAGAGAGAGAGAGAATATTTAGTTGTGCTTGGGTAGACAACAATATTTGATTTTTAAAAAATCTAGTGGAAATGGTTATTTCGAAAGTCATTTTATTTCCCAACTATTCTTTTTCGTGGCATAAGGGAAAAAAAAAAAAAAAAAAAACCAACCTCTTTCATACAACTTACTGGCAAGATCTATATTTTTTTGGACTATTCATAAGATGACTTTTTTTTTTTTTCCTTCTATGCCAGCAAAATGAAACTGTGTTTTTGTGTAAAATTTATTTAGACTCCTAGCAGCTGGCATTTCTGGTGTCCTGATAGTTTTAAATTTCATTCTGAGTGAAAGATACAATTAGGTTCTCTATTGGAAGAGTTAAGTGAAAACTTTTGTCATTGATATCACAGGAAATGGTCTCGGAGGCAGAAATGCAAAATCAAAATAACCATTAGTGCCATCAAAGGCGGCTGAATGGCTCAGCATACCTGCGATGATGGAAATGACGGGACAATGTGTTTTGATAATCTCTGCACCCAGCGGTGGGTTTCATTTGCTGAGAGTGAAATGGCACCGTGCTAGAAGAAAGCCTCTAATGCTGAGAAGCCTCCCCCACCCGGCCCCCCCCCCCGGCCTGCGTTCAGAGGTGGGGCCCGCGCGCCCCACGCCAAAGTGGGGAGGAGTGTCACCGGGCATCAGTTCTTCCTCAGCGTGCTTCAGGCGGGTACGTGGGTCGATGGCCTGGGGCAAGCTGTTCCCCTGGCTCAGCAGTTTGCTCATTTGCTTTCAATTGTGCTAAGGGTTTTCCCACGTAGGGGAGAGGCTCAGTTTTTGTAGGTCACTCAGAGGGCCCTGGCTGCTCAGCTGCTTTTTAAGCCCAGGGTCACGGCCCATCCTCTGCCGGCCGTGACTGGGTGCAGCTCTCACGGCTGCTGGGTGACGGGGTGCGGAGTCCAGAGATGCGGCTGCTGAGCGAGGGGGCGGGGTGAGCACCTGGGGGAAGGTGTTCTCGGGGAAATAGCGGCCATGAGGTGTGGCACTCTGCGAGGATGTGCACATGGAGATAGTGGCCATGAGGTGTGGCACTGTGCGAGGATGCCCACGTGGAAATGGTGGCCATTGGGTGTGGCACTGTGCGTGGATGTGCACGTGGAGATAGTGGCCGTGAGGTGTGGCACTGTGTGTGGATGTTCACGTGGAAATGGTGGCCATTGGGTGTGGCACTGTGTGTGGATGTTCACGTGGAGATAGTGGCCATGAGGTGTGGCACTGTGCGTGGACGTGCACGTGGAGATAGTGGCCATGAGGTGTGGCACTGTGTGTGGATGTGCACGTGGAGATAGTGGCCATGAGGTGTGGCACTGTGCGTGGATGTGCACATGGAGATAGTGGCCATGAGGTGTGGCACTGTGCGTGGATGTGCACGTGGAGATAGTGGCCGTGAGGTGTGGCACTGTGCGTGGATGTGCACGTGGAGATAGTGGCCGTGAGGTGTGGTACTGTGCGTGGACGTGCACGTGGAGATAGTGGCCATGAAGTGTG
>VSMD01047762.1:0-10233 GCA_008750895.1 Mirza zaza
CGTGGCGTCAACTTAGCTCACAGCAACCTCAAACTCCTGGGCTCAAGCAATCCTGCTGCCTCAGCCTCCCAAGTAGCTGGGACTACAGGCATGCGCTACCATGCCCGGCTAATTTTTTTTTTTCTATATATATTAGTTGGCCAATTAATTTCTTTCTATTTATAGTAGAGATGGGGTCTCGCTCTTGCTCAGGCTGGTCTCGAACTCCTGAGCTCAAATGATCCGCCCACCTCGGCCTCCCAGAGAGCTAGGATTACAGGCTTGAGCCACCGCGCCCGGCCCAGATTTTAATTCTTTTTGCTTAAGATTGCTTTCACTATTCTAGCTATTTTCTGGTTCTCAATGAAGCATAGAATTATTTTTTCTAAATCTGTGAAATATGATCTTGGTATTTTAGTGAGAGTCAAATTCTACGATAGCAAATATACAAAATTTTCCTTCCAATTATTTCTACAGTAATGTTTTCTCAGGAATAATTTACAAAGTATTTTAGACTTTAAGTTGCAGATTCTATAAGTACCTTATGGTTGACATAATTGAAAAATTGTAACTTATTTTATATTTTAGTTGATCATTCAATAATATTTATTAAGTAGTATCTGTATGTTATACATTATGCTGGCTGCTATCGAGTTAATAAAAGGATAGACATTATTCTTAAAAACATATATGAAATATACAATGTATACACACTTACATTATATGGGAATCAAATATGTATGTGCTATGTATGTGTGTGTGTACATGTTCTGTTCTTTATTTTAATGGGAAATACTACAATATATTTCACTATGTGGATGCAGTTAAATTGTAAAAACAAGTCATAAAATATATTTGAGAAAGGATAATTGATATGCCTGGGTGCATAATATATTTTCATTCTACTAGAAGTTATGGTCTCCCATTTAATCAGTGCACTGAGAAAAAGCTTAACAAATTATTTCTTTTTGTGTGTGTGTGTAAGATAGTAAGATCTTCTTTCTTGTGAACTCAGTTGTTAACATGACAGAATTTGTTCTAAGTAGTAAATAGTAGACTCTTGTGAATAAAAATAATCTACTTCAAGCTTCATATTTTCTAATAAATTATAATCTCTATTTTTTTCTGTAGATAAAATGTAATGTGATAAAAATATGGAATTCACAAATGTTAATTAATTATTGATTAATGAATGACATTCATGTAGCAATCAAAATGTTGAGAACTGTCAAAAAGAAGAGTCCTAAAGAATATATTTGTAATTTGGAGTAGAGAAGGTATCACAAAAAAAGGAAATATGAGCTCACAAAGCAAAGGAAAATTATATCTGGAAACTAGCAAAATAAGATACATTAAAATGCTGAAGGTAAATTAGCTAAAACTCAGATTTTGGAAGTAAAAGAGAGATACAATTGTTAAAACTTAATTATTGTCTTCTACTCAAATTACCTATTTTAATGGGAGTTAATATTTAATTGATGGTGCTGTTTTGATGCCTACTCTATATGATAAAGGTCTTATGCTTTCCACCAACATATAATCACTTTATTATTTTAGGCAACATATTTACTACAAGTCTAAATAATATCAAACACTCTGCGAAATCCTATAGAATAAAGCATGGCTCATTTTATGGAGGCATTTAATAGCTAGTGGTAAGCATGCATATATGCTGTAAACTGCAATAAAATTTGCTAAGTACAATCGCAGAGCTCACATAAATGCATATTGGGAACAGAGTGGCTTGACCAATTATATACCTAGAAAGTTAGGGAATGGTTTATTGAGAAAGTGATATGTAGATATTTTGTGAGAAATAAGAAAATCTTCATGGCTATTAAGAATGAGAAAGATGGATTTTTCTAAGGAGAACAGGTAGTTAATTCAATGGCATGGAACAAAAATTGGACAAAAAGCAGCAAACACAATAAGTTATCTTCTGTTGTAGCAATTTTAAAGTTCTCACCAAAGGAACTGGCATGCAATGTTTTGAATTATAATATTATAAAAATATGAATATGCTCAAATCATGGATATATTTATATCCTTAGATAGCATACATCTTCCTAAATTCTGCCCCCTTTTTATTGTGGATATCTTCCATTAGGTATCAGTACTGTCATTAGTACTTCCTTCTTCCCATAATTCAAACAAAATACTATAGATGGTCTATTAAAAAGACAAAGCCTCCACCTAACATTTTCATGAGTCTTGTCAGTTCTTAAGAGAAATAGATAAGTTGAACCCAAACAATAAATCTAGGAATGAAATGTATTTCTGTTTGAAATGGATAACTCTATATTACCATTCATGTATTCATTTATTCATTCATTCATTCATTCATTCCTCCTTTTATCTAGTTACTCCTTCAATACATTATGTTTTTAAAAGCTTACCTATCTCCTAAGGTATTATGCTGGAATCTGTGGATAAAAACATTAACAAAGCAGACTTAGTCCCTATCTCACAAGGTTTATATTTGGGAGAGGTAGTAGATATGCATTCAATAGATCTTGACAAAATTAATTATTTCATTAAAATTGTGTTGAGTGCTACAAAGAAATACACATTGTTTTAGGAATGCATACCAGAAGATAAACTTTCTAAACAATCAGAGAATAATTCCTTGAGGATGGTAAAATAAAGACTGATATTATCACAAAAATAATACATTCCTCATGCAGCTGCTGTTATTAATATTTAGTTCAAATGTGAACTAAAATCAGAGCATTTTATCTTGCATATTCCTGATCACTATTCAGTTTGGCTGTGTTTACTAATCAATTTCACCACTTTAAAAAGTAACTGTGGTCTTGGTTTTAGATTCACTACCACTCCCTCCTCTTGTCTGACATCTGGTGGAAGAGATAACTAGTGGGAAAATCACTGTATCACTCAGAAGGGAACAAAAAGGAGACCAAGCAGTAAAGGGAAATTGCAAAGAAACTACCCTCCTGGCTCGCTATATTTTAAGAATGAGTAATAGTATACACATTTTATTATGATAATACTGTTATATGTTTTTGAACTACATATTCTATTGTAATTTTAATATATTTTTATATAAAATGTCCTAGTAATTAGCTAACAATATTCTTCACTGATATTCCAGTGGCAGAAAAGTAGGTTCCTTTTCATTAAGGCTTTCTTCTCTCGCTAATCCTGGAAAACAACATGTATGCTAATCCTCGAAAATTACTTGTGTATTAATGTAACATGATCCAAATTTAGCATATTACAGCCTTTCATAGAATGTGAGGACACTATTTAATGGTGTTAATTTTTCTATCAAATCTAATTTTCAGGCACATACAAATAAGGGTAAATCAATATGTGGTCTTCCAGGTTAAGAGAGCATCACTTTGATTCAAATATTATGCAAAGTACATGTCTTTTAGATAAGACATTAGCCAGCATATCACTGTAGATAAACTAAAGTAGTAATTGTGGATAGCCTTAAATAACATACTAAAAAATTATTCAGTTCAGGTAAGATTTAATCCTAGAAAAGTAGAAGGTCGTAGGTTCCTTACCAATAACTCTTCTATTTGTCCTGGTAGGTGTATTGTGTGTGTGTGTGTGTGTGTGTGTGTGTGTGTGTGTGTATGAACATGTCTGTATACCTTTTAGGTAGTCATCAAGATTCTTTAGATAACTAATTCTATAAGGAGTTATTATATTTGTTTATACATTGAGGTAAAAACTATACTCTCAAAAAGCTTGAGATATGAATATATTATTTCCTTTCTCATGTAGGTTCACAGTGATTAGTAAAATAGCAAATATATTCCCCTTTCAGAAGTTTAAAAGTAATTTTACATCTTTAATCTCCACACAATTTTTTTATATTCTATTTTTTCTGACTCTAACTTTAAACTACAGTGTCTTTAGAAAATTTCTTTATTTCACTTCCATTATTTTGAATTATTGTTTGCTTTCATGGTTCTTTTGTTGTTTTTGAAAAAGATGCTCTGAAAATGTTCTCAATGACAGTGTGTAATGACCACAAGAAAACTGTAATAAAAGGTTTATATTTAAAAAACAGATAATGGGTCTATTAGATTATACTGTATTCATAGATTTTCTAAAATTGGCCATTGTGTTTAACATAAAAAGAAAGAATTTTAAAAAACTGATGCTACATTTGAAAAATAAATAAAGCTAATAAAATAGTTACTATAAAAAAGATAAATTTAAAAACTTATGAGTTGAGGGTTAACAGCAACAAATTTAACTGAATTAGGATGGTAGACTATATCTTTAGTCTAAATAAGCAAATCTATTGTGAAAAATAATATAAAAGCTCATATAATATTTTTGGGGGGCTACAGGGTCTCTCTGTCTGTTGCCCGGGCTAGAATGCAAGTGGCATCATGATAGCTCATTATAACCTCACATTCTTGGGCTAAACCCGTCTTCTTGCCTCAGTCCCCCAAGTAGCTGGGACTACAGGCTCATGACACCAAACCACCTAATTTTTCTATTTTTCTGTAGAGATGAGGGTCTCACTATGTTGCCTTGTCAGGTCTTGAACTCCTGACCTCAAGCAATCTTCCCATCCAGGCCTCCCATAACTCTGGGTTTATAGGCATGAGCCACCATGCCTAGTTAACCCATGTAATTTTACATTGTTGAAACCTAACATACTTATCAAAATTTGATTACCCCAATAGGAAATAATAAGAATTAATTGTCATCAAAACAAAAGAAGCCAGCAAATTATGTAAAAATGTCTGTGAATCCTTATGTTACTTGGGGTAAAATAAAATGAGTGAGCCCCTGAGAAATGAGTATACTTAAAAAATACTCTTTAACTTTAAAAATTTCATGTTAAAAAATTCTGGAAGCAGAATTCATTCAGTATTTTTGAAATCTAGAGGTATATAATTTTTAAAAAATAGTTTTAGTAGTATAATACTTTTTTAAAAAAGAATAACTCCCCAATTGAACACATGAACTACTTTGAGGGCCTTCATTCTTTCTACTTGCCCCCAAAGCATAGAACTTTATTATAGTAGAAGTTGAGAAAGCTTTTGAACATATAATGGGACTTTTAGAGCTGTAGTCCTCAAACCCCAAGTCACAGTGATCAGTACAGGTCCCTTGGGCTGTTAGAAAATGGGCCACACAATAGGAGGTGAACAGCTGGTGAGCGAATAAAGCTTCATCTGTATTTACAGCTCCCCACAATTGCTCCATTACCACCTGAGCTCCACCTCATGTCAGATCAGTGGAGGAATTAGATTCTCATAGGAGTGCAAACCCTACTGTAAACTATGTACGTGAGGGATCTAGGTTGCACACTCCTTATGAAATTCACATGCCTGATGATCTGAGGTAGAGCTGAGGCAGTGATGCTAGTGCTGAGGAGAGGCTGCAAATACAGATTATCATTAGCAGAGAGGTATACCTGCACAGAGACCATAATAAATCAATTGCTTGCAGACTCTCATCAAACCTTATCAGTGAGTGGCAAGTGATGATTAAGCAGCAACCAGTGGCAGGCCTTATAGTGGTAAGTGAGTTGATGTACTTCAATTATACAGCTGCATCTGGTGGCAGGCTTTAAGTTAGAATCCAACATTTATTTAAGTTCATGCATGACCCATCCTTTATCTTATTTACCACTTCTGTTCATGCCTCTTTCCCACACTGTGCACCCGTCTCAGTCACAGTTTTGGCAAGCCCACAAGCTAACCCTAGCAAAAATGAGTGAAAAACAGACATTGCTGGAGGGCTTCTTAAGGGTGAACAACCCAATTATGGGACAGCAGAATATTCTAAGACTGCCAACAAAATAAAAGCTGCATTTAAAAGGAAATACAAAAGAGTCCTACTTAAACTATGGGTTCATTGCTACAGGTGATTCACATTCTCCAAGCCCACTCTATATAATACATAGTGACCAGCTGTCCAATGAAGCCATGAAACCTTCAAAACTGCTTTGCCATATGGAGACCAAGCACCCTGTATTAAAAGACAAGCTTATGGAGTTTTTCAAAAAAATATGTGAACCCCCAAGAACAGAAGGAATTATGGAAGGCCACCACTCTATGAAATGTGTTTGCACTGAGAGCATCATTCTTAGTGGCTAACCACATTGTTAAAGCTAAGAAGCCCTTTACTACTGGTGAAGAGTTGATCCTGCCTGCTGTGAAGGACATTTGCCACAAACTTTTAGGAGAGGCTGCAGTTCAAAAGGTGGTGTGCGTTCCTCTTTCAGCTGGCACCATAACTAAAGGAATTGATGAAATAGCAAATGATATTGAGGCATGATTGTTTGAGAGGATTAATGAGTCACATTAGTATAAAATCGAGGTTGATGAGTCTACCAATGTTGACCATAAGGCAACAATGCTTGTTTTTGTGAGATGTATTTTTCAGAATTATATGCACAAGGATAAGTTATATGCATTTTTGTTGCCAACCAAAACCACAGCTCCAGGACTATTCAAGTCTTTGAATGATTACATATGAGGAAAACTGAATTGGCCATTTTTTGTCAGTATAGGCATTGACAGAGTGGTTGTCATGACTGGATGGCTTTCTGGTTTCACTACTCAGGTCAAGAAAGTTTTTTCTGAATGTGAGTCTGTGCACTGCATCATCCATCGAGAAATGCTGCCTAGCTGAAAAATGTCTCCTGAACTAAACAACATTTTCCAGGATGTGATTAAAATTATCAACCAAATTAAAGTACATGCCCTTAACTCACATCTGTTTGTGCAGCACTGTAGGGAGGTGGACACAGAGCACAGACGTCTTTTCTTATACACAGAAGTGAGATGGCTTTCCAAAGGTAGCCCACTGGCCAGAGTTTTTGAGAAATGAGCACCACTCCAGAGATTTCTTATAGAAAAACAGTCACCACTGGCGGCACATTTCAGTGACACAGAATAGGTCACAAAACTTCCTTACTTGTGTGACATATTAAAGCTGCTCAAAGAACTTAATCTGTCATTTCAGGGGACAACGACAATTGTGTTCAGTCAGCAGATAAAGTGGCTGCATTCAGAGCCAAACTAGAATTATAGGGGCAATGAGTGAATATTGGGATTTTTGACATGTTTCAAACATTAGCAGAGATTTTAAAAGAGACTGAGGCAGGGTCTTCTTCCTCCCAGCTGGTTCATGATCACCTATATCAGCTTTCTAGAGTTTGAGAATTATTTCCCAACCCCAAAAGACACCACAAACTGGGAAGGAATAGATCTGTGACCCATTTGTGAATAAGCCAGGTGAATCAACTTTGTCCATGCTAGACTAGAAGAAGACCAACTGCTTGAAATGGCAAATGATGGTGGCCTTAAAAGTATGTTTGAGACAACTTCAAATCTCCATATGTTCTGGATTAAAGTCAAGGTAGAATATCCTGAGATTGCCACAAAAGCACAAAAAAACCTGCTTCCATTTCCAACATCTTATCTTTGTGCAGCAGGGTTTTCTGCAGTGATAGCAGCCAAAACAAGATTACAGAGTAGACTGGACATAAGCAGCACACTTTGAGTGTCAGTGTCTCCCATCATTCCCAGATGAGACCATCTAGTTGCGGGAAAACAAACTCAGAGCCCCCATCAATTCTGATTATAGTGAGTTGTATAATTATTTCATTCTATATTACAATGTAATAATAATAGAAATAAAATACACAATAAATGTAATGCACTTGAATCATCCCAAACCCACCCCGCTGTACCCCCTGCCCCCATTCCATGGAAAAATTGTCTTCCATTGAAACTGGTCCCTGGTGACAAAAAGTCTGGGGACCTCTGTTTTAAAGGATGTACTAAATTGATGTGAATAACCATGCAAACATAATAATTTGTTAATTCAGCACACATTTATGGTACACTTGACATATAAAGCCATTCCTAAAGTGAGTAACATGATTCAAAACCCATAGGAAGCTATGCAAAAGTTTTCTGGAGTGCAATTTCATCATAAAGGGCCTAAGTTGGCTCCTAAAATGGGAAAACAGTTGATGTGGCTTCAACTGGTCTGACATTTAGCAAGGAAACAAAGCACATCTGTCGATTTAAGCTTCTTAGGTAATATTTGTGAAGCCATTAAGTATGAACATATTCAGGTGAAGTTGAAGAGAAATGCTATAAAATTCATGAAGATATAGAGAGGCAAAGGAGATTTGTTGCTAAACTATCTCAATACTGTTTCTTCAAACATCTTCTTTACAGTGTTCTTTGCAGTTGAGCCTGTGGACAGACCAGATACATCTAAATGAAGAGAGTGGAAGATTTGGAGAAATGAGTCTAGTCAATATGTTTCATGCTCTTATCTACCATGTGAAAATGACTTATAATCCTAACACTGAGATCTGTCCAGACCATGGAAAAAACACTTTAAAACCTTCAAATTTTAAAATATAGTATGTCTGTGACCTTTGCAATTTGTCTGTCTGTTCATTTATTCATGATCCATTGACAAATCACCACCAAAATTGAGACTATTTTTACTTAGTTATTCATCATTCTCTTTTAAAAAAAGGGCAAATAAACAAACCCTGTCTTTCATATTATAAACTGTAAGTGATTTTTAATTGCCTAATATAATAATGGCCAATATCTAGATTATATTAATAAATCATAATTAGAATTGCATGGTTAATAATATCATAATTGATCATTCAATTTCGTGTAGCACCCACTCTTGGAAAAATGGAACTCTTTAGAAACTACCACTATATTTAGTTCAAATATCAAAAATTGAGCACTAGAAGAATTTTCCTCAGAAAATAACAACTAATTAACATAATTTGATGTTTAACTCTATATGCACAAAATGCATCAACAATATGCACAGGGGTAAAGAAACCCTGTTTAGTACATGGAGCTGGGAAAATAGGATAGCCACGTGCTAAGGAATGAAACATGAGCCCTATCTCTCACCACTCATAAAAATTAATCAAACTGGCTGAAAAATGTAAATGTAAGGCATAAAACCATTATAATTCTAAAAGAAAATGTAGGGAAAACTTTTGTAGACATCAGTCTAGGCAAAGAATGTATGACTAAGACTCCAATGGCAATTACAGAAACAACAAAAATAAATAGGAGTTTATTAAATTAAAAAGTTTTGGCATAGCAAGAGAAATCATCAACAGAGTAAACAGACAACCTATGGAATGGGAGAAAATATTTGAAAACTATAAATCCAACAAAGGACTGATGTCTAGAATCTACAAAGAATTCAAACAAATCAGCAAGAAAAAGAAAAACAAATAACCTCATCAAAAAGTGGACAAAAGACATGAACAGAATTTTTTCAAAAGGAGATAGACAAATGGCCAGCACACATATGAGAAAATGTCTCAAAACCTCTAATCATCAGGGAAATGCAATTAAAATTGCATCAGCAATAGCACTACTAGGCATCTACCTAAAGGAACAAAAGACATTCTATAATAAAGAAATCTGCAATCGAATGTTTATGGCAGCAAAATTCACAATTGCAAGGATGTGGAAACAACCCAAGTGCCTGTCAATCCATGAGTAGATTAATAAAATATAGTATATGTATACAATGGAATACCGCTCAATTACAAAAAACAATTGTGATCTAGCACCTCTTTCTTATATTATCCTGGGTAGAGCTTGAGCCCATTCTTCAAAGTGAGGTATGACAAGAATGGAAGAATAAGCAACACATGTACTCGCCATCAAATTGGCACCAGCTGATGAACACTAAGGTGCTCACATGGTAGTAATATTCATTGGGGTTTGGGGGTATGGGGATGGGTAAACTCATAACTAGTGGATGCTGTGAGAATTGTATGGGGGAAGGGCATGTCTCTAATCCTGGCTTGGGTGAGGCAAAGTCATAATATGTAACCAAAATGTTTGTACCCTATGAAAAAAGATTGCAATGAGATACCACCTTACCCTTGTCAGAATTGCCATTATTATTAGATCAAAAAACAATAGATGTTTTAGGCCGGGCGCGGTGGCTCAAGCCTGTAATCCTAGCTCTCTGGGAGGCCAAGGTGGGCGGATCGTTTGAGCTCAGGAGTTCGAGACCAGCCTGAGCAAGAGCGAGACCCCATCTCTACTATAAATAGAAAGAAATTAATTGGCCAACTAATATATATAGAAAAAATTAGCCGGGCATGGTGGCGCATGCCTGTAGTCCCAGCTACTTGGGAGGCTGAGGCAGCAGGATTGCTTGAGCCCAGGAGTTTGAGGTTGCTGTGAGTTAGGCTGACGCCACGGCACTCACTCTAGCCTGGGCAATAAAGTGAGA
>VSMD01047768.1:0-21322 GCA_008750895.1 Mirza zaza
ACAGATAGAAGGTACTCTTTGTGTCAGAATTCTTTTGTTCATCATGATGGTGTTCACTTGGTCCTTGTTACCGTGTGTAGCACTGGCCATTCAATTTGACTGCTGCATGGTATCCTATCATTTAGTTATCCTGCAAAGTACATATCATATCCATTCTTCCATTAATAGAATATATAATGTTTTCAGTTTTCTGGTTATTAAAAATAACTATCCTATAGACATCATTTGACATGACTTTGGCGTGTGTGTGTGTGTAATATGTAGGGTATCTATACCAACGAGCAGAATTGCTTTGTCAGAGAATGTGTGCATTTTTATTTTTAGTTAATACTTTCAGCTTCTCAAAATAATTTCAATCCAATATAATTTATTGTTTTTTCAATTCCATAATTTCTACTTTTAAAATCTATTTTATTGAACACATTAATGAAAATTATTTTACATCCATATCTGAAAATGCCAGAGTATGATTCATCTGTGGGTCTATTTTTATTGAATTTTTTTATTTCTCACTATTTGGTCTTACATCTTGGCATGCTGGTAATTTTTGATTGAAGGCTAGACATCGTCAAGATATTACCTTCCTTCAAAGGGGGTTTACTTTGTCTCTGGCAATGGAGTAAATGATGTCATTAATATAAAATACTTAGGGCAGTTCTTGGAGCACTCTAAATAGCAATTCAATATACAGTATGTAACTTTTTCTTTTCCATGTCTCCCCACATTGACTTCACTTCATCTTTTATATGTGTGTGTATGTATATGTCTACATATTACATACACACAACCAATATTCCTGAGACATCACTCAAAACTCTCAATGGCTTGTATTTTTATAGCATAAAATGAAAATCACCATGTTGGGAAATAGGCTAAGAAATGTGAAAAATTTCAGAGGTTTTGCAGGGCTTTGCCTTGAAGGAATCTATGGACATGTTAGTTCACAGAATAGAAGCTGCTTCCAACAAATGGGGGCATTGTCAGAGGACATTTGCACAGCAACATTTCTTCTTTGCTGCCAGCCATTGCCTTGAGCTTTTTTGCAAGGCAGAAGCTCGGTTTGGGTCCTTGGTGGAGAAGTTGATTAAAATGTCTGCCCAGCAGATAACATGCAGCTGGAACTATCCTAGACTTCATGGCTATTCCTGCTTCACTCCTGACTACATGTCACTGTGTTTAGAAGAAGTAGATTAGAGTAGTACACAGACTCAGTGTTCTCATTTTATACATTTTAACTTTAATTTTTATACTCAGCTAGGTCTGTTTCTAACTTAGGGCTTAATATGCTTATCTTAGAAAAAATTTGTAACCGTCTATTCCTGTAGACAGAATTAGGTAAGGTTCCCCTGGAAACCTCAAAAAATGAACTGTACACGTAAATCTCTAACAAAAGACAACACGGCTTGCTGTAACAATAAATACTGATGCAAGACTTCACTCATGATCTCACAGCTTACAGCAATGCTGGAGACCCCCTAACTCCCCCATCATTTAAACTGCACTTTGTCTCCATCTCAATCATTTCTCTGTCTATATTATTTCTTTCTTTATTTCCTATTATTTCCAAATCCCTTACAATGATCTGGCCTTGGGACCTGTTTGGCTGGGAGACTAGCTAGCTCCTGGTGTCACCAAGCTCAGGACACAGGCCTTCTCGGTCTTATTCGGTTTCCATGTCCTGGCTACCCTTGTCTGCCTCTTCCTAAATGTCATCCCTAATAGAGTACTTTTTTGTTTCCCAAAGCTGCCTTATATTTATTCCATTTCTTCTTTTGCTTTTTTAAAATTTATTTTTATTTCAGGGTATTATGAAGGTACAAACATTTTGGTTACATTTTATGACTTTGCCTTACCCACGCAGGATTAGAGGCATGCTCTTCCCCTCTACAATGCTCACTGAGTCTCTGTTAGTTGTGAATTTATCAGCCCCAACCCCCTAATCCCTGGAGAATATTACTACCATGTAAGCACCATAGTGTTGATCAGTTAGTGCCAATTTGATGGCGAGTACATGTGGAGCCTATTCTTCCATTCTTGTGATACCTCACTTTTCATTGTTATGTTTTCAGTGGACAAAATATTTGCCTAGCTTTAGAAGATTTGAACAGCATAATTAATAATTTTTAAGAAGTGTGGTAGGCAGACTTATAATGTCCCCCAAGATTCCTGCCTAGTAGTTTACATACCCTGATAAGTCTAAGATTCTGCTCTTGTGATTAGGTTATGTTGTGTAGGGTACAACTGTCTTCAAGAAAGAGAAGCAAGCCCGAGATAATCTCGTGAGCCTTTTAAATCAAGGTGTAGGGTCAGAGACAGAAGTCAAAGATTCAGAGGGAAAGGAATTCAACACAATAGAAATTCTCTGTTGCTGGTGTTAAATATGGAGGGAGCCAGAGATTCCATCTTCAATTATGAGATATTAAGGTTGGCCAACCACCTGAGTAAGCCTGGAAATGTGTTGTTACTCAGAACCTGCAGAAAGGAACATGGCCCAGCCAGAATCATGCCATCAGCCTTGAGAGACCCGAGCACAGAATACGCTTACACTACACTCAGGCTTCTGACCCAAGGTAAGTCAGAAAATTTGTGCCAATGAGTTACTTAGCAATTGAAAACCAACAGTAATTGACAGGAATATATTTACCAAAAAGTCATACAAGGCCTTTATAGAGAAAAATTATAAAAATCAATATATAAGAATTTTCACCAAAATAATATCAAGATCCAATGATATTCCCACCAAAATATGAACATATTATTCTTAGAGTTGAAAGTAACATTTTAGTATTTGTACAGAACATCAAGATATGAAGACTAGCTAAGTCGATTTTAGAATATAAAGAGAGTTTCCTTCCATTCCATTGGTGAGAGTATAAATTGGCAAAACATTTCTAGCAATTCCCAATCTGAGAATTTAGCATAATGAAAAATTTTGTGGGCAAATACTCCTCCCCTACATATACCAATTCATAGGAAAGGTATTTCTTACAGATTTTAAGACAATTACATACATGCATACATAAAACACCCTTTCCTAATTGATTATTAAAGACATTATATAGCGTTCCCATAAAAAGAGATGTCAATAGGCATTATTGCTCTGGAATAATATCTGCAGCATATTTTATGTGAAATAAGGAAGTGAAAATGTTAAGACCCTAGAACACAAAAGCTAATCAAGTTTTTCCAATGAGATGAGAAAAAGTTATCTATTGATATTCCTCTTGCAGAAGAGTTTCACGGGTGTTTGAGAGAACAAGTTAGTGGCATCACAGGCATACTCAGGTATCAGATGCTTGTATCCTAGGTGGAGCAGATATTGTTAAATCACAGGCACTTTGTTCATCAAGATGAACACGTTAATTACGGGGCGTCAGCTAAGGAAGAACCAAATTGTTTTGCATAACAAAATGGCAGGTTATCTAAGAAGAAATATCTAAGAGGTAGGAGCTGGATGTTGATGAAGAAAGGGAAAAGAAAGAAATGTAAGGAGCTCTATGATTGAGGCTGATATTGCACTTGAGGGAGAAAATAAATTGTAATGGAGATTCTTATGTGTTTTTGTACTGTGGGATGTGCTATATAAACAATCTCTTCCACATCCCCAGTGAAGGCTGCAATAAGTCCTGCGTAGCACACCACTAATACTTGTGTTGCAAGGAGTTTATGTTGGAAGAGCATGAAATGAGAGAATGTGCTGAATTATGTATCCAGGGTAGACGTGGAGGCTGCCTGCAGGGACTCTGCAGCGAGAGGAAAGGAGGCAATTGATGTGTTGATTACCTGTGTGAGAAAACAGACAGAAACGCGCAGCAGAGCTCTCTGCGAACCACACAGAAACGTTAAGGGTGGTTGGGTTTGCAAATAATTTCAACTTCTTGTCACGTCTATATGTAGTCTGATTTTTAGCAACAGCCAGGCAGATGGGGCGTGCTGGAGCAAAGGAAAATGTCGAGAGTCAAACAGTATGCAACGCGCAGCACAGTATCCATTCTCGAGTGGCACTGATTAAAGTCTAAGTCAGTAGAAACCTGTCCACCAAATTAGCGCAGGATTTAAAAAAAATTTTTTTTAATTTAGTGTATTATGGGGGTACAAGTGTTAAGGTTACTTATATTGCCCATGCCTCCCCTCCCCTCAAGTCAGAGCTTCAGGCGTGTCCATCCCCCAAACTTTACACATCTTACTGATAGTGTTTGTATATACCCATCCCCTCCTACCCCCCGCCCGCCCGACACCTGATAAGTGTTACTCCTATGTGTCCACTTAGGTGTTGATCTGTTAATACCAATTTGCTGGTGAGTCCATGTGGTGCTTGTTTTCCCATTCTTGAGATACTTAGTAGAATGGGCTCCAGCTCTATCCAGGAAAATACAAGAGGTGCTAGATCACCGTTGTTTCTTAAAGCTGAATAGAACTCCATGGTATACATATACCACATTTTATTAATCCACTCATGAATTGATGGGCACTTGGGTTTTTTCCGCATCTTTGCAATGGTGAATTGTAGCACAGGATTTTTTAATGAAAATATTTTCTTACCACAAGTATGTGTTTGTTATTAAAAAGTATGGGCTCCTGAGAACCCAGAGACTGGCTACAGCAGGAAGCTACTGCCACCCGTAGGGGTCAAAGATCACAGAGGTGGTATTATGTCACCTGAAGCCAAAGAAGAGGTGCTTATTGGTGGGAGCTACCGTTGTGGAGGAGCTCGGGGATTGCCAGAGATGTAGGGCCAAGTAAAGCAGTGAGGAGAAAGGAGGAAACGAGTCAGACTCTCCTCCAACCTGGCACGTTGCAGGAGTCTGCCCCTGGGCTGACCCTAACCACTGGCCACTCAGTGGAGCCTGAGCGATGCAGTTCAAATCTGCAGCCTCTCTGCACCAAGGTAAGCAGGAGTGGAAAATTAATTTAGAGCAAAAATAATTAGCACAACTGCTCTGAACAGTTTTCTAGCCAGCCAGAGCAACAGTCTCACTTATGAATGAGTAGTTACTTGCTGGTTGTGACCAGTGCATGGGGTAAGAATTGGTTTGGACAAATGAGAGTTTCTATGCCCTCCTGCCAGCAGCTAGGATCTGTCAAAATTTCTCAAAATTGTATTTTTTTTAAAGAACTTCTTACGATATTACCCATTATAAAATTGCCTATGCATTTGTATAATTACAAACTGCCTCTCATGGACTGTACACATTGCCTGTGAGAGCAAACCTGCACCTCCCACATTGGGGGGGGGGTCCCTACAATTGGATCCTTGGCAAAGCTGCTGACATAAGCTGTTTAATTGCCAAACGACATACGGAATGAATTATGGCAAACACAGCAAGAGAAACAGAAACAAAAGGCAAATGCAAATATTCTTCTTGCACCTTGTAGTAAATATTATTTGTGGAATATTTGAGAGACACATTATGGTTAGATTGCCTCAGTTTGAGAAGCTCTTTTTAAGATTAAATATTTAAATTATTTTTTTAAAAGTATCATTTTAAGAAAAACTTTATTTAGCAATTGCCATTAATTTTCAGTTGCATTGTTGGTGAAACTGGAAGAGCCACTGCACAATTTGGTCCACTCCCTCTTTCCTGCAGTCACAGCTAGCAGAAATTCTCCAGAGATTGGCTACTCTGTCCACTTAGCGCCTTATGAGCGTCATGCACAACAGGCCCCCCGTGAAGCAAAGCAGATGTGTTATTTTAAGCCACTGTGATTGGAGTTTGTTTTAATGCAGCAGAACTCAGCCTGTGCTGTTCACCACAGCATGTGTTCAAAACAAAAGCAATTTACAATCGAAAAGCCTGGAATCAGCTATGGACGCGGTTGGCAATAATACTGTACCTGAAGCCAAGCTCTTTATGACAGTGGCTTCATGGTTTGAAAAAATTGCCCCCACCTCTAATTCCTCCCTTTTCTGCATACCATTTTTCAGAATGAGAAGCTGAGGCATGAAAGAGTCATGGGAGTCATTTGTGCCTGCAGAGCTCTTCTGGTACCTGGCGTGCCCGGAGTATGGCTGGTACGTTCCACGCTGAACTCAGCGTGCACGTTGGCATGTGAGTAGGGGAGGGACCAGCTCCAGGTTTCAGGCGGATTCAAATGCTGGGTTTGGGGAACCTTACCTGTGAGCGCGAAGAAGAAAGATTTTGACTCCTTGTGGTGTAAATACTACTTAGAAACCTTTAACGTTAGCTTGAAGACACTCAGGGTTTCCTAAACTTGTTAAATAATTTAATTCTTTGATGAGAAAGTGGATGACAAATACAAGAAGTGATACTTTCCTTTGAATGAAGGAAGCGAATGAATGAATATTATTGGCCAATATCTATCTTCACACTATTTCTGTTAATAGGACTGACCAGTTGTACCTGGATACACAGCTACTCAGCCGGGGACCGTCATGTCCCCGCTGTGACGAGCTCTGGGCATGTGGGTAATACTGGTCAGTGGGTTGCAAATGGAACAATATGTACAACATTGGAGTAATGTCCCTAAGGAAATGGACGTGGAACCCATGGGATTTTTGCCTTCCTGCTGGCTTGGATACAAAAAGAAAAAGAAAAAAAAAAAAAGATTATGCTAGTTGAGTTGGAATATCTAGCTAGGATCCAAAAATGGAAAAAATAAGATTCTATGTTGTATATGTCAATGTAATGCGGAGTTGCTTTTTTTTATTAGATTATATTTTTATTAGAACGATTTATAAACACTGTAAGAAACCAGTTCGCACCCAGTTTTTTTTTTGTTTTTTACTGTGGTTCACTGGTTGGTTGTTACTTATTTGTTTTTCGGATTTCAGGCTCAGCGTGCTGATTTAATCCTCCAGCTCGGTTCATGAAGCTTCATCATCATGGATCTGCTTATTTTATTTAACAGTTTACAGTCTTGCAATCGGCGTGGTCCAGGGCTACTTATTTCACTTCTCTGTGCTTCAGTTTTCTCATTTGTAAAATGAAGATAATAATAGTTTCAGTCTCTTAGGGTTGTTCTGAGGATTAAAAAAGTTAATTTGTGCAAAGTGCTATATCCAGCATGTAGTAATTGCTGGCTATCATTTTTATTAGCTATTATTATTTATTTCTGTGTATTTTCATTCCCTAATCCCCCTTTCTCTTGTCCCGCGGGTACTCTTTCTAATATGTTACTGCATAACCTTTCTTCTATATCTGCTCCTGCAAAGTCCGCATTATGGACTTATGCACATTATTTTTAATTTATGTAAATGGCATAATGCATCAGCAGTGAGGTTCTAAGATCCATTCATGTTACTATGAGTACTTCTGACCGGTTTCTCTGAGCTGCTCCCTGGCTCCGTGGTGGACGCGTCCCACACTTCACCTGCCCACCCCCAGGGACAGGTGCCAGGGCTGCCTCTGGTTCTCCACCATCACAGACAGTAGTGTGATGAACAGCCTTGGAAAAGTCCATTTTGAATCCATTTGAGAATTTGGTGCAATATATAACCATGAGCAGCACTGCTTAAAAACAGGCTATGCTTATTTACAATTTGACCAAGTATTGCAGACTGCTCTTCAGAATGGCTCCAACAATATTCCTTGCTCAGCAGAGAATTGTCCTTATATCCCCTTTGCTGGTAAACATTGTTTTATCCAGCTCCTGAATCGTGGCCAGTCCAGTTTTATTTCCAATTAAGAAGAAAAAAAAAAACACACACAAAAGAACATCACTACCATGCAAACAATAAAGAAAAAGCCAAATTACCTACAAAATCCTAGTATTCTTTGACTCCTTCAAAGCACTGAGGTTGCAAGACAACCAAAGGCACTGAATTCCAAAGGGTGTCAACACCTTCTGAGGAAAAGCTGGACATACGATCTCTCACTTTTGCAAGAGTAAGGGGGAAAGTGTAAAGTATGCCACCATAGAAATGCATAAGAAATTAGCTAAAATTTTAACACGTGCCTAAAGGTCTAATATGGACCAGCATGTCAATTCAGAAAAGTTGGAAGTCCAATAAACAATAAACGAAGTGAGGATGAATTCATACTTATCCTCAAGCTCTTACCCACAGAGGTCTACCAGATGCTCACAAGAAGATGAGCAGGGCAAGAGAGAGAGAGAGAGAGAGAGAGAGAGAGAGAGAGAGCGAGCGAGCACCTCCATCAGCTACCTAGGGAGTGGTCAGGCCTCCAGCAGTGGACTAGCTACGCAGTCACAACTGGGGAAAAGGCACAAAACAAACTGTTTCTTTGGACCTTGTACTCAAACAAAACAAGTACCCTTAAGCTCCCGAGGAAGGGACTGCAAATCTTCTCACCCCAAGACCACTGGGAGATCAGTGGAGCAAACTCATTTGTCTCTGTCTGAATCAGGGGCAGGAGACTCTCTTCTGAACCTCAGTGTCCAGATAAAGGTCCACTGCTCCTGGGGAAAAGACTGGAGGAATAGACAGCTGAGCTGCCCCCAGGGGCAGTGCAGGGAAAGCCCCTGGTCCCAGATCCTGCACTGTCTGAGAAGGACAGATGGCATTGTTGATCACACCATGTGGCGATCAGGGCAGGAATGTGACAGAGGCTCCACTCCTGAGTCTCACATGCACAGGCCCTGCCAAGGATTGCAAATGTAGATTTAGGGTTTTAGGGGTTAGAGTCAGGGTCAGGGTCAGGGTCAGGGTTAGGGTTAGGGCTAGGGCTAGGGCCAGGACTAGGTCTCCCAAGAGACCAGGAATTCCTGCTGTCCCCACCAAGGGACCAATACAACAAAGATCTACTGCAGGTGAAGTACAGGAGCATAGAAACAGCCCTGTCATGGAGCGTGGCTACAGGAATACCTAACTCTGTAGTGGGAGCAGAAGCAGAGAAAAGCTCTCCGACACTCTAGCACCACTAGAGAAATATGAAGCCTGTGAGAAACTGGAAATAACATTAGCAATAAATAAGCTCAAACTCAGTGACATTGATCCAATCTCACACGTTAGCTAACAGAAGAGGAGTGCCTGTTGTTAGGTGTAAAACTACTTAAACATTTACTTTTCTGTATGTGGCATTTGGCACTCAATCAAAAATTACAAGACATGGGGTAAATCAAGAAAAGAAATGTCTCCTTGTTAAGGGGTAAAAGGATCAACAGGCTCAGATTCAGAGATGACCTAGATGATCAAACTATGAGGCAAAGGTTATGAACTCACAATTATTGGTATATTAAAGGAACTAGTGGAAGAGATACATCACAAGCATAAACAGATGGGAGATTGTAGAAGACAGTTGGAAACTATAGAAAAATTCTAGAAAACCCAAATAAGGTGGTCGAGACACATATGAAAGATTACTTTGATGGGCTATCAGCAGATTGGACACAGCTGGAGAAAAGGAATTAGGGTGAATCCAGTGCTGCTATATGATTATCCAAAGTGAAGCCAGGAAAAATAAGTGAAGTAAAAACAAAATAGAGAATCCAAGAGCTGTGGGAAAATATCTGTGCCAGCTATTAATTTATGGTCTCTCAGTTCCAAATCTACCCTTCCCTGCTCGGAGTCCCTGCTCCGTCCGTGAGGATGGGGGTGGACCCTGGAAATGTTTATCCCCTGCAAGCTGGCGCACTATCTTGTCAGCAGATAGTGATAACAGGCCCTCCTCCTCCCAGATCTGGTGTTTCTCTCACGGGGCTCCGCAGCACATGTGCTTCTCCAGGGCTTTGCTCCCAAAGCCCAGAACTTTCCCAGTGCCCGGATTGTAGAGCACATGATGGCCAGGGGGCCCCTCCAGCATCCTTCAGGTTGCTTTGCAGAAAGTTCCAAGGCACTACCTCTCTCTATGAATGGCTTCTCCAGAAACTCAAGATAAGAAAAATATAAAAATGCTTCACATGTTAGGAAAATTAACTAAAAAAGGGGAAAACATCCTAAAATTGCAAATAAGTTCATAATCATGCAAAGGAAAACCAATGTATCAAATAAATGTTGACACAGTACCCAGATTGTATATCTTAGGGATAAATTCTAAGAAAAAAAAATATGTAACTTCGTGCAGTAAGCTTCCTGTTAGTAGTAATAATGCTTTTGAAATTTCAAAATTATTTTATATATCTTATAGGATAAGGTAAGTAAATGTATTAATGATTGTAGGAACCATGATATTGAGTGCAAAGGAAAATGGAGACAGATATATGGGCAGGAACTCTCTAATGTTGCATTTGAGTTGGACAGAGCACTATCAACTTGTGAGATTTTTTTGTTTGTTTATTTCATATATTTAACTACTGCTATAAGCAGTGACTCCTCTGAAGCAGCAAATTTTATTGCCTGGATCTTAGATTCTAAATACCATTCACCACAAAAAGGAATCAGGTCTTCTTAGAGAAACAGCTGGCTCTAGTGCTGGGGCAGGGAATGTATGAACTACTTTGGCCCACCCTTTATATGTCAGTATGCTAACGAGTCTTAAATATTAAGGGGGTCATGTCAAAAAGAAATAAAATCCATTTTCAAAAAGCTCCCATGAGCAAAATTAGTGGGACAACTTAAACATCAAAAATATTAAGTGTAACTTTTTATTCATGAACAAATAAAAATCCAGGAATTCCAAAATAATAAATAAAACTAATAAAAAGCAAACAAATGATCCTTTTTTCTTTATACTAAGAGGACGACTAAAACATGTAAAAGGCATGTTAGAAGTAATTGATTTAGGCAAAAACCATCACCTAAAACCTGTGCAAGACTGTTGGAAAAGGATATTTTCACTGTGCCAAAGTATTTGTCTACAGGTTACTTAGTAACTGTAAGGAAAAGATGCACTACTTTTCTAATGAGGAGATGACGATGAACTGAGTGTTTTCAGTGGGGAAACCTACACATATGCCTCTGGATATGATGCAATAGGAAGGACCCAATATCACTTATGAAGTATCCTTCCCCCAAATTTTCAGTTTGTGTCTAATCAAACATCTAGAGCAGGGAGTCACAAACTTTTTCTGTAAATAGTCAGAGAATAAACAATTTGGGTTTTGGGCACCATATCATTGGTCACAACTATTCAAACCTGTCGTAACACCAAAGCAGATGGTATGTAAATAACTGGTATGCACATGGTTTGGTTGTGACACAATAAAACTTTATTCACAAAAACAAGTTGTGGACCAGACCCCACCCTTGGCGAGTGGTGCGCTGACCCTTGTCCTAGACTTAAATTCCACTTCAAAGAAAGTACAGGAGATTGAAGGGCGAGTAGAATGACACTGCAAGGAACCAATCATAGAAATTTAGAGCATGGGACATTCCACCATCTCATATCACCATACTGGCCACACAAATAATACAATGTGATTAAAATTAAACAAGCAAACACATGAGGGAGACCTGTCTGGTATTCAAAGAGATGAAAAGGGATAGCAACTGAACCCAAGGCATGAATCTTAATTGGATTTCAGATTAAAAAGCAGATGAAAGAGAAGGAGGAAGGGAAGGAGGAAGAGGGGGAGAAAGAAGAGGAGGAGGAGAAGGAAAAAAACCCTAAGAGGTAGAAAGAGTGTAGGGCCATGATGTCTGCTACTTATGTTAAATGGTTCAAGGGGAAAACATACATGAGAGAATATGCATATTTGACTAAATAGACACCATGTTTGATATATGTTTAGCCTATAAATATAAGGTATTCATTTCCTTTCTACTTTTCTATATGTTTAAAAATGAAATCTTGGGAAAAACATATGTAAGGCAAAGAAAAAAAAAACAACCTCTTTATTCTGTTATCGTGGTCTTCTTTATCTTTTTTTTCCCCCAGAAAGCCCAGAGCATCCTCAAGCAAATAGGATTCAGGCTGATCTCGCTGGTGTTTTGGTTTTCAAAGGCTTTGTATGAATACTGTGATCCCAGGCCCCTCAGTAGACAGTTTTTTCCCTAATAAAATACGTTCAGAAGCTTACAGAAGCCAAAGAGATAAAAATCCATATCCTCTTAACAAGCCACATTGTAACTGAAATGTGTGAATGTTTTTTTTTTTTTTAGGAGGGGAGAAAAAGGGATTCAACGTCTCAGTGTCCCAGCCGAAGCGTCAGGCACGGTGGATGAAGCCCGGGAGGAATTAAGCACTTGCTTTTCCTAATCGCCAAAATATGCTCCGGAAGTCTCTGAGCCTCAGCCTGAACCGCGCTGCTGTGTGAAAGCTCTCTGAGTCCCTCGTGACCCGTTAGAGAAAGGGGCAGTGTCCTGGATCCTCTAATTTTGCACAGAGAAGCAGAAGGATGGGTTTTTATCTTCCTTTTATTCTTTGCTTGTCAACACTAATCCAGCATGGAACTCCAGAGATAGGCAGGCGGTATCTGATAGTCGACAACATAAACCTTATAGGAAAAATCATGCAGAAGGGGGAGGAAATTAATACAGATTGGTTGTCTGCCATGTGTGAGATGCTCTGGAAAGTGTGTTTCCTTCCTGGTGTTTAGTCCCCAGGGCATCCTGGGTGAGCGAGGAGTGCCCTGGCTGTCCCCTCCCTGCGTGCCCTGTCATTCTGCTTTCTTGTCCTTTGCAGGTAGGGACCGGCCCCGATAGGGTGCAGAGCCTGAGTCGCGTTTCTATATTACCTAAGTTCCTCAACACAGATGGGACCACAGAGGGAACACCAGGCAGTCCGTCAAGAGAACCGAGCTCGGGTCTTGCTCTGAGAGTGTGAGCCTGGAAAACCACCGCAGCTTTCTGGGTTGCAGTTTTCTCCTGTAAATAAGGGGCTACTTTAGAGAATCATGAGGGTAAATCCTATCTTTAAAGTCACATACTTTTTTTTTTTTTTTTTTGAGTCAGCGTCTCACTCTGTTGCCCGGGCTAGAGTGCCGTGGCATCAGCCTAGCTCACAGCAACCTCAGACTACTGGCCTCAAGCAATCCTCCTGCCTTAGCCTCCCGAGTATCTGGGACTACAGGAATGTGCCACCATGCCCGGCTAATTTTTTCTATATATTTTAGTTGGCCAATTAATTTCTTTCTATATTTAGTAGAGACGGGATCTCGCTCTTGCTCAGGCTGGTTTCGAACTCCTGACCTTGAGCGATCCGCCGCCTGGGCCTCCCAGAGTGCTAGGGTTACAGGCGTGAGCCACCATGCCTGGCCGTAAAGTCACACACTTTTTGTACCTGCCTGCTGATGACAGAGGCAGTGGCTTGGCGTGACATGAAGTGGGAGGTTTGAGCCTCCCAGACCCGGGCCACTGGCACAGCTCTGCCTCCAGTAGCGGGTGACGCTGTGGCAGTTGCTCAAACTCTGGGAGCCACAGTGACTTTATTTGCAGAGTGAGGGCACACATAAATTGTGAGCAACAAAGAAGATATTCTATTTTGTAAAGCAAATATAGTAACATAGTTAACTTGGCTACTTATACCCTATTATCACATTATTACATTATGAATTACAAAATTCAAAATTTGAACTGGAGGTGGTCAATTTGTGCACATCTCTAAGTCTATGTAGAGAACAATGCCAGGAAAATAAAAGGAAATTTTGTATTAGCCTTTCCTACTTTCAGAGAGGGAAACCACATGACAAAGATGAACTGTTTTTCCTTCTGTCTTTAGAAAGAACTAGATTTATTAAAATTGGAAAAATAGAGAGCTGGTGTTCCCTTTTGGGGGTGTGCTTTTCCATTTGATTCTTCATTTTTCCGGAGTTCTTTTGCTGATTCCTTCCCATCTGGATCAGCCGTTGCTTCTTACCTTTACGTTTCATTTGGACGACGACACGCCCTGTTCAGTCTCTGAGCCAGTAGGTGGTGCTTGTAGGTGAGATTCTACCACACCCTGTGTGATGAGTCAGTAGATGGAGTAAGGTGTGCAGGGTGGCCTCCCTGTCAGTAGGGGGCGCTGCAGTGTTGTTTTTGGGTCCTGTAACCAGCTTTCCATCCTCTGAGAGGGACTCTAGTGCCTCAGGGGGTGGGTGGGGCCCTGGGACTTCCAGGTGTGTCCTTATTCTCCACCTCAGTGGGGGCAGATGGGGGAGTGAGGCTGGGTGGAGCTGGGTTGGGTGAGCCTGCCCTCAAGCACCACAAATGCTCTTAGCAGGGGTCAAAGGTCTGTTCCTTGCTTCTGGGCATAGCTGCCAGGGAGGGGCTGGAATGGCCCCACTCAGCCAAAAAGTCTGCGTGTGGGGGTGGGGCTGTCTGAGACCTGCAGTCTGGAGCAGGCCTCGCTCCTTTCCACCCTCCCCCGTTCCTCGTTTTCTCCCCGGCCACTGTCGGCAGGCAGGACCTCACGCCAGCGGGGTCACCCCTGGCTGTGATGTGGCCTGGGATGTCCCCTGCCCAGGATCTCAGCCAGAGCTGGGGGCACCCTTGGGACTGCAAACTAGTACCACCTCTGTGGAAGGTAATATGGAGATACCTGAAAGAGCTACAAGTAGAATTCCCCATTTTATCCAGCAATCCCACTATTTGGCATCTACCCAAAGGAAAAAAAGACACTCTATAAAAGAGACAGCTGCACTCGAATGTTTATAGCAGCACAATTCACAATTGCAAAGATGTGGAAACAACCCAAGTGCCCATCAATACATGAGTGGATTAATAAAATGTGGTATATGTATACCACGAAGCGCTACTCAGTCACAGAAAACAATGGTGTGCCATCCCCTCCTCCCTGCCACCTGCCCGACACCTGATGAATATGACTGCTATATGTGCACTTCAGTGTTGACCAGTTGAAACCAATTTGCTGGTGAGTACATGTGGTGCTTGTTTTTCCATTCTTGGGATACTTCACTCAGTAAAAAACAAGCACCACATGTACTCACCAGCAAATTGGTTTCTACTGGTCAACACTGAAGTGCACATATAGCAGTCATATTCATCGGGTGTCGGGCAGGTGGCAGGGAGGAGGGGATGGGTACATTCACACCTAATGGGTGCAGTGTGCACTGTAGGGGGATGGACACGCTTGAAGCTCTGACTGGGGTGGGGCAAAGGCAATATTTGTATACCTGTAATATGATGGAATAAAAAAAATTGGAAAAATAGGAGCTGAATACTTCTTGGATGAAAATATTCTAACTTTATTATGAAGTATCTTCTATGTACTAATTTCAATGTTAGGGTAGTATATAATACATAACCTAGTGTCATTTCTAAAGAATAATGCTATCATCTCCCTTTCATGTGTGTATATATACATATATTTACATATACCATAATGCATATTTAATATATAATATGTAAATATATATTTATTTCATATATACATTCTAATTTTCTTATATATTTACTGTCATTATCAGTATTTCACTCACATGTATACTTCATATATGTCTAATTTACAGTGTATATATTTACTCAATGTATGCATTCCAATATTCACGAGTGTATATGCAGATATGAAATTTACAAAATGAAAATCAGGAGATATATATATGTGAAAGAAATGTAAACACATTTTGTGAGTAGGGTAATCTGCAGTTGAATAGGGATTCAAACTCGGTTATTTCTGACTTGGTGTCTTTGCTGTGTTCCACCACGCTACAGTTATTAATGCGATCCTGTTAGAATGCAACTTTATATTTTGCCAACACGCCGATTCTTTTCTTGTCCTCTTTAGAGATGTGTTGTCAAAGAATCTCCAAAGCACCTAATCCACTGAGGAAACGAAGGAGTTAACCTCTGCTCCACTCCTTGGGAAGACAAGGCCGTGCTCCTGCCTGCACTCTGTGGCTGCCTGGCCTCCAACTCAAGCTCATCATTCAGCTCTGTGGCTTATTTTTCCTATTCGCTTTGATACAGAAATAATGGAGTCCTTTGTGCCATTGATGTGCATTCATCCGTACATGTCAGATCAAGAGAGCACCTTCTTTTCCAGAGTTTGCTTCAATTCTGCCACTTAGAATTTTGGAATGGATGCCCTTGGAACCTTGAATCTAGGTTGTTTCTTTAAAAACAACAGTAACCACAAATGATATTTAACTGTTTAGATGCTGAATACAGAAAGGCCCTGCCATGTTTTGTTTGCATGGAAATTAAAGCAAAGCAATACTCATTGACAAATCTTAGCCAAGGGAAGCAAATACAGACAACACAATTTTATTTCTTTTCCAAAATAATCTGTAAATGAAAAATGCACAAGGCCCAATTTATTAACAATTTACTAAGGATACATTTCCTTCACTAATAACATTATGTTCAGCATAATGTTAAACTTACTAATAGCATTTTTTTGGTAGAAAAATGAGTCTAATCTTTGATATCTTATTTCAAGTGTACTCAAGGCAATAAAAATGACTTAAAATTTTTTTATTCTCAGTAATGTGGTTGGGAGGGTATGCCACGTTGACAGGAATTACTGTTTCCTGTGCAGTTTCAATCTCTGGTTTCTCATAACATTTTGTAATTTCATAACTTGTCTGTAAGCATTATATTTAAATTATTTATAAAATCATATTTAAGTTATTTCAATCTACTCTACCTAATGAATTAAGGCGATATTAGTAGAACATTTTTTTTCTTTTGAGTTGTGAGTTCAACTATGGCAATGGGTTAACTAAATCATGCAGAATCTTTTGCATTTTTTTAAATGACTGAGGCAACTCATTGGAGATATGGTTGGGTAGAGCCAGGAGTGACCAATCATAAGGTCAAGGAGCATGGTTTCCTTTTGTGCAAAGTTCATTGGCTCATGTGGGAAAAGAACATGGGCCATCTTCATCTTTGTTTTTTTGTTTTGTTTTATTTGTTTTGTTTTTGAGACAGAGTCTCACTCTCTTGCGTGGGCTAGAGTGCTGTGGTGTCAGCCTAGCTCACAGCAACCTCAAATTCCTGGGCTCAAGTGATCCTCCTGCCTCAGCCTCCTGGGTAGCTAGGACTACAGGCACGCACCACCATGCCGGGCTAATTTTTTCTATTTTTAGTTGTTTGGCTAATTTCTTTCCATTTATAGTAGAGATGGGGTCTCCATCTTGCTTAGGCTGATCTTGAATGCCTGAGCTTAAGCAATCCTCCTGCCTTAGCCTCCAAGAGTGCTAGGATTACAGGCATGAGCCACTGCACCTGGCCTCTTCACCTTTGTTGATCCACACTTACAGACCTGCTAAACCAAAACGTTCCAACCAGGCAGAAATATTTCCAGCATTCATATTACGACAGTTTTAAGGCTGATTGGCAACCTGATATATCCATGGTGTAGGTACACACGATTTATTTAATAGGACTTTTGTAAAATGAGATTTAATAATGATAGAATTAAAATTGACTTAAAAATATTTTCTGATGAAGTATTCACCTGAGAAATTAAAAATGCATGCAAAATGTTGAAAATGTTAAGACAATACAGTCCCTTGTTTTCAATTCTGTTTATTTGCTTCTATACTGAACTGGTACTTGACCTGAATTCTAATTGTTAAGTTGAAATTACTGAAATTAATTTTCCACTCTATTTATTTTTCCTAAAAGTTACCATTGAGAAATAAAAAGTTACATAAAGTATTTAGAAATGTGAGTCTCTGAAGTCTTGGCCATGTAATCTGGCATCATTCCAAAGTCAAAATGCCTGGGTTTAAATTCAAACTCTACCTTTTATTAGCTATATGACCTTGAGTAAGGCTTTCAAATACTCCTTGTATATGTTCCTGTGTACAAAACAAAGATACTAATAGAGCCTTAAATTCTTTACTGAGTTTTAGGGATTAAGTAAATGAAAATACGTAGGTTACTGCATATTACTAATATTTTAGTAAAATGTGAGGCCAGTGTTTGATTAAGAGTAATGGATATAGATATCTATCATCACCGTTTTGATCAACAAAGCCCTGAACTCTTTCTCCTCTTTGAGAAAGACATTCGCAAATTTTAGGGATTCTTGGAGACTGGTCTAAATCATCTATAATATCGATCCGTATTTGGGGTACGTTTAGTGAAAATGGTAGGTATTTGCACTTCCATGAAAATCGTTGATACACAAGACAATGGCTTACCCTGATTCTTCAGTTTACAAGAAAAAAAAAGGGAAGAAAAATGTAAGAAATGGGGCATTGGCTGTTTCTCCATCCTGATCTTCGCATGACTGGTTTACCATGAGGGTTCGCCCCCTAGCTCTCGGATTCCAGCTGCTTGGGCCGCCATTCCAGGCCTGGTCCATTGGTGAACGTGAGTTTGTGTTGCAGAGTGACACTAGATCAGTGGATGAGTGTGAGAGTTATGTAGTAGAGTCTGGTGTTAAATCTGTATGTTCCGGCTCTATTTGGTTCCCTTGCACCAGGTGTTTTGCTACAACAGCATTGAGTGGGCTCAGCTCACCTCCTGCAGGAGAGTCCCCGGGAAGGACTGGTCTTCCTTGGTAGTTAAAACTCGGTTTTGTTGGGTTAGTGAGTGCCTCCTCCCTCAGACCAAGGGGAGCCGCGTTCTTTTGGGGATGCCTTTCGGAGACCTGGCGACACACGGAGGCCCTGCTTATCCGAGGACACCCAGGCTCACATGGCCCAGTGCGTAAGACTTCATCTTTGGCATCTTGGTCTAATAGGACCCATAGATCCAGACGAACTCACCATGGCCAGGAAAAGCACCCGGGGGCGGCGTGGACAACCAGGGGAAAAGCTATTTTCTCTAAACTCTGTTTCCTTTGGCTCAGTCCAGGTAACACAGTCACTTCTCATGGCCTTATGGAGGCTACTGCTTTTAGCAATATCAGAAAGTAGTTCACGAGTTCATTTTCTCCTCTCTCTCTCTGCTTATGTACGTATGTGTGTATGTAAAATCGCCCACTTTGTACCAGCCATTGTGATGAGATGCTAAAGATGCAGGGATGAATAAGACAGGTGCCTGCCTTGAAGAAGTCCGCTGTCTGGGCAGGGAGAAAGGAAATTCACAACCCTCATTCAGTGTGAAAATGTCCTGACAAAAGGAAGCATCCTCAGTCCTTGGGGGCCCAGGGAAGCTCACAGCATGAGTCAAAGGTGGATGGGACATGCTGCACACACCACCTTTCACCCTCACCTGTCCACGTGGCCTCCCTTCTTCTGGGTTACCGTCTTAGAGTCTCGCAGTCATTGTCATGCAGGTGCAACCACCAGGTGTGCTGAATTCCCTCACCTGTGCTAAGTGCTCAGCAAGCTACTAGTGGTTAAATGAATGAAACCGTGGCTGCATGCACTTAAAAGTGGGTCAAAGGCCAGTTCCAGTTTGTTTGCTGGTTTGTTTGTTTATTTTTAAAAATCACCATTATAATCAACTCTTGAAATCAGGCAACCATCTGTTATTTCAAGGAGATTTGCCTGTCCCCAAAGGTGTGCCTTATTTACTTTGCTTTAAAAAGGAAAGTGGTCAAAAAGCCATTGACAATTTTAAGTAGATCTCATACAGAAGCCTAGTTCTTCAAAACTTGCACATTGAAATAAAATAGCACTTCAGATAAAAGTAAAAACTTGGCTGATAGAAAGCTTTGCTCACGGAGATTGACTTAATGGACACTGGATTTTTTTTTTTTTTTTTGTCCATTAGGGGATTAGAAATAAGTAAGTTGCAAGAGATGACATACGTGCTTTAGTCAACAGACTGCTGGGTGCTAGTGCTCCAAGATTGAGACCAGGAATAATACTGGTCTTGGAAATGCCATGAAGGTGCATTGACAGAGCCTAAAAAGAGAATTTTATAGAAATTGAGAGGTTTGCCAGAGATAAAGGGGAACAGTATTTCCACATTCCAAAAAAGAACGTGGAGGATGAAATTTAATGGCCCATCTGGTCTCGTTGTGATACATGTGCAGTTGAACAACCACCAGCTCATTAAACCCCGGCTGGCCATGCTTCCAGACTCCCCAGGAAGGCTGGCGTCATAGCAAAAATTAATAACATGTGTTGACATTAACTTGCCGAAATAAAAAAAGTAAATTTTTGTTGGACATTTGTGTTTTATGTTCATGAGTGATAAGCTTCTGTTTAAAAGAAAATGAAAAATATTCCTTTAAAAAAATCTAAGACTTGGTTATCCATGGACTATGTTTCTTGGGCTCTGAATGCCTCAGTAACTAGTACTTTCCAGATGTCTGCTTTTAATTACTTTTAAGAGGTTGATCATTTCAACTGCTGACTTGGAGTTCCATGTGGAGGGACTTGGCAAGTGAAATAATTTTACTTGATTTACTACCTTTGGAGATACTTTGCCTTATGCTTAAAGTAAACAAAATGAAGCTAAGTGTTTGCATAGCTGTGCAAAATGAATCAGTAAATTCATGGGGTGTTTTCTAAAGTGTAGCTTTCTTTGAAGCAGCTTGAGGAAATTAGGGTATAGAGAGCAGGGAGCTTTAGCGTTAGGTCTTGCCTCGGTGTTTTTATGAATCTGGCAAAGGGACTTCGGCCTTGGCAGCTGTGAACTTCATGCTGGGACTTGGTTTCCCTCCTTTCTCACGTGATTGAGATCTTAGCGTGAGAGGTGCTTTGGAGCACAACGTGTTACTGTCCACTGGGTGTGCCTTCTCAGATACTTGGCCATCTTCTCGGAGAAGGGAAAATGAAAGAGAGGAGTCTAGCTACACTCTTCACCATATCAGCCAGCCCTGAGTACAGAGCGCTGGATGTAAGGGAGGATTCAGGGAGAGTTTCCACCACCAGCCCTGGAAGGTGCCATCATGCTCTGCGTGTCTCTTGATGGCCAGCTGCACTCCAGCCTGTTGTCTTAGCCAGGTGTTGTGAAGGTTCTTCATAAGCCACGTAGGCAACCCTCTGGGATGGGCATGATTACATTAACTTTACAGACCAGAAAGTGAAGGCAGATGATTAAATAATTTGTTCCAGGTCAGGCATCTGATAAGTGGTGAGATGGGCTTTAAAACTGGGCTTCTCTAATTGCATCATGTGTCTTTCTCGGGTTAGCAGATAACCTGCTTTCCTGGAAAGATGAGGATTATTTGTGCTTCACCTTTTCCTGAAAGTCGGCTGTGATTTTGAATGGGAAGACTGTTCTTCAGTGGGGAGGTCACACACATGTTCGGCAGGTGTGGAGAAGCAGTGATGGTGTCACAAGCTGTCTTACTTTCATGTCTATAGACAGGAGCAGTGACTTCACAAAAACAAACAGCTGAGTAAACTATAATTTCTTAAATGGAAGCAAAAATATGATGCTGGCATCTTAGCACACTGCCTTTTAAAAATCCTATCTGTCATGTCTCCCCTTCTTTCTCCTTGTCCCCTTCTCTCCTTCCCCTCCCTTCCTCTCCTTTCCCTTCCCCTCCCCTCCCTTCCCTTCCTCTCCCTTCCCTTCCCCTCCCTTCCCTTCACTTTCCTCTTTCCCTTCCCTTCCCTTCCCTTCCCTTCCCTTCCCTTCCCCTCCCTTCCCTTCCCCTCCCTTCCCTTCACTTTCCTCTTTCCCTTCCCCTCCCTTCCCTTCCCCTCCCTTCCCTTTTCCTCTTTCCCT
>VSMD01047772.1:0-27943 GCA_008750895.1 Mirza zaza
TATATATATATATATATATATATATATATATGTGCAAGGCTGTTTCTCTCTTTCCTTTTTCTTCAAAAGATGTTACTGTTTCTTATTCTAACTTGAGGACTTGGCTTTAAATCCAATGTTCACTTTCCCCTTTCTTCAGGCCCTTCTTTGGGATTATGGCCCTGAGAAAATATCATTTTCTGGGGGCCTATGACCATATAAATAATTTGAGTAACTTTAAATGACTATATCAACACCATTCTAGTGGCCAGTTTCAGGGGATTCTGTAAATACCATTTCCACGAAAGGGAGCAAGCTGCTCACTGCCGCCCTCCTGGAACCTGGCCTGGCCACCATGCCCTGGGATAACTCTGTGGATAGGAGCCCCAGAGTTCCTGGGGCATATGATTACCCATATATATTTAGTAGGGTTGGAGCTTGCTCCAAAGTGGAGAGGTGGGGACCAGGCCCACGCAGGTGCTGGTGCAGGCTGGGGGTGCCCTGAGCAGATGGCACTGCCCGCTGCATCTGGTCTCTATCACCAGAGGTGGACTTAGAACATTTCAAGAAAAGTGCTGAAAAGCATGTCCCCCCCCCTGAAGTTCAGGGCCAGGGGCATGTTCCCTCTTTCCCAGGACTGTATCTTCGTGTTCAGTGGCAGAGAGGAAGAAAACGATTGCCTGTCTCAGGATTTTTTTTGTAGCTGATACCCCCAACTGCTTATCCTAAATATTTTCCCAACAGTGGTATTGCATATTTTCTCCCTGTGATCAAATCCAGAGGGATTATCCTTTGAACATCCAAAGGCTTATTCCTCCAAGCCCTGCTCATCACCCCGTTAGGGTGCCTGCCCTGCTAGCAGGCAGACGTGAGCCCAGCCTTCCAACCGTGTGAGTGTTGGGACTGATTTAGCACGATTACCTTTTCTACTCTTATATCTCTGTTTTCCAGCCTAATACTGCATCTTACTTTTTAAGTTCATGCAATCATCCTATTTTTGCTAGCCAATCAAACAGAAATAGATTTTCACTTTGCAAAATCAGTTCATGAAACGGCCCTTTTCATCCTTGCAATGCTGATGAGGCCAGCCTGCGATTACAGACAGAAGCATCACTCACTTGCTGGGCTTAAATACCAGTAACCTGGTTTTAAATACTGCACTGACTTGTTTTTAATGAAGCATATTTCTGGACCAGCTGCCTCCTCTTTCACTAGTTATTTTTTCAAAGCAAACATGTTAACATTATATTAAGACAGAATTATTAAGATGAAAATTGGAAGGAAGAAATATTACATGGTGCCTTTCAAGCCCAAATTTATTCAGTTTATTACCCCAGTGGATCACTGACGTCATTGCTCCGTTCCTTGAGCAGGGATAGCCAAGCAGTGTAATTTACGTATCATCTGGTGTTCTAAAAGTATTTTTTAGTCATTGGGTTATTTGGCCTGACCATCTTCCAAGGTTCTCAGACTCCAGAGCCTCAAACAATGCCTAGACTTTTCCCGTCTACAGAGCAGGGACAGCTGCTGAATATGGGTATTCCCTAAATGTGTCATATACAAGGTCTCATTCAGTTTAATCTTGACACCAATCCTGTGAGTTACATGCCATTATCCTTACTTTATAGAAAAGCAAACCTGTCACCTTTCTGCTATCTGCCCATTCACGAGTCACAATAGAACCTCATTATAAGCACAGACCCTGTCCCTCTTCCTTGCTGACTCTGTTCTCATGACTGTCGGCTTTTATACTCTTAGTCATAATGCACTTAAGAACAGTGAACAAAATCCCCATGCTGCCCTAAGAATGACTTTGCCATCTACCAAATTGTTCCAGTAAATACAAAAACAAAACAAACCAGGGAAACAGTCCCCTATGAAGTTTAGTTTATTGTGTGTCAACTCATCAGGGCATTGCGGGATTGTGTAATTGTAGGCAGGTACGTAAAGCAAGTGTGGCAGCAAGAGAACAACTGGTAAGTCTTGATTGTGTGTAAAAGGATCTGCACTGTACCAGTCTGCTAAGTGTACGGTAGTGCCCCCTAATCCGTGGTTTCACTTTCCACAGTTTCTGTTACCCAGGGTCAATTGTGGTCCCAAAATATTACATACAATAAGATATTTAGAGAGAGAAACCACATTCACATAACCTTAATTATGGTATATTGTTATAATTATTATATTTTATTATTAGCTATTGTAAATCTCTTATTGTGCCTGATTTACAAATTAAACTTTATAATAGGTGTGTGTATATATGATATATTATATATATATATATATATATATAAAAACATAGTGTATATAGAGTTCAGTGCTGTCAAGGGTTTCAGGCATCTACTGGGGGCCTTGGAACATATCTTTCAAGGATAAGGGAGGACTACTGTGCTGTAATAAACATTTGGAAGAAAGACTTGACAACATAATTTTAAATGATTGAAAGATATTCTGGTCTAAGATTGCAAATATTTGAACATTGTCAATGTACTATATAGTTAATTCCATTATTCACATTAACTGTGATGTGCCCATCTGCAGCAGAATTTTATAGGCTTCCAGCCAAGAAGGTAAATTTCCCTAGGCCACTGTTTCATCATAATTGTTGATGAAATGCTAAAACTTTACTCACTGTTAGAAGGTGTCAATTATTTAGTGACTGTTAAATGAAAGGTGTTTATATTACATGAAAAATAATTCCTGATCGGCCTTGTTCCTAAAAACTCTATTTAACCTTTCTGAATCAAGCTTCCTATTTGACCTCCTCTGCTTCACTGGGAAGTTATAAGTATGTAGCACAATAAATGGGATTTACTAAAGGTTCTTAAAATATGTTTAATAAAATCATAAAAAATGAATAATCTCTGGAAGAAGTAGTACCTTTGGCCTCACTGTAATCTGGGTTAGATTGTGTTATCATTTAAGAAATCATTTTGTTTGTGCATGTGTCTTCTTGTACCCATGGAGGGTGGCTTGGAGACTATGTTTTCTTCTAAATGTTTTGTGGCTCTAGCTATGAGTTGAAATCTTTAGTAAAAATCAGAAAGTGTAATTCTGTTTCCCACGTTTACCCAATTTTACTTACTTTTACTGATTTTGTTTGCATAATACTACAACTTTTCTCCTTAAGTAGTGGCTGAAATGTATATTTTTAGAAATCTGATTATTCTTTTTTAGAATTTCTTTTATTGTTTTAGAAGTGGGGTCTTGCTCCGTTGTCCAGGCAGGTTTCAAACTTCTGGGCATGAGGGATCCTTCCCCCTCAGCCATCCAAAGTGCCAGGATTACGGTGTGAGCCACCATGCCTGCCCTGGAAATTTGATCATTCTGTATCAGTTTTGTAACTTGTGATTTTTTACTATAACAAAATATTCCCATGTCAGTTTAGGAAATATCATTTTAAATAGCAGCAGATCACTGTGTTATGAAGGCGTGCTGTGGTAGGTTTAACACATCTCCTGTTGTCAGGTTCTTTTTTTTTCTTTTTCTTTTGTTAACCAGCTTTATTAATGTCTGATTGGTCTACACTAAACTGCACACATGGAAAGTGTTCAGTTTGCTAAGTTTAACGTATGTCCATGATACCATCACGGGAATTAAGATTGAATGTATCTGCCATCACCACAAGTTTCCTGAGTCACTTTGTGATCCCTCCTGCTCCTCCCCATGGGATGCAGCATCTCCAGGCAAGCACCAACCTTCCAGCTGCAGTCCTGCCTCTGCTGGGGGCCCAGGGCAATAGACAGCTCTGTTCAGCCGATCCTCCTCCTTCCCCCAGGTGGGGAAATAATGCTGTCTCCCCTTGATTTTTTGATAAGGATTGTATGTGACGATGAAGGCACAGTGACGTTTGGAGAACATGGTAAAGTATGTGCTTTAAAGGCAATACAGTGCTGTCAACCTTAGACTGCACCGAATGTTAATGTGAAGCCAAGGTTCATATGTCCAAAGTTCCTAGAACACTGCCTGGCATATTCTAAGTGCAATAGAAGTGTTTACTAAATTTTAAAAATATAATTATACCAATATAAAAGTTGGTGAAACACAGAACTAATGCGGATTTTGAATAGGAGACAGGGGAATCCCTTGATAGTTTTGTGATTGTAGGGATCTAAGATCATTATTCTTGTGAAAGTTTTAAAAAGTATATGTGAGGAGTAATCATGCTGCAAAATGTAATAGAAAACTCAAGGCTAATTGCATGATATATAAGCAGCTTTCCTTCTACAATGAGTGTGGATATAGTATTCAAAGGTATTATTGGTTATAACCCCCCCCCCCCAGCTTTTCATACATTGCTAAGTTTTTAATATTTTATGAGTATGGTTAATATTAATTAAAATAACTCCAGTTCTTTAAAAATCTTTCTCCAAAAATCTCTACTTTTGTGTAATGCTTTACCCATTGGTGTGACCTTTCAATTAAAATTCTAGACAACAAAACATTGAAAAGTGAAGCTTTTATCAAATGCTAAACGCATGTAACTTGCATTGTGTGAAAACTGACCCCAACTCTTTCTACTGTGGTATAGTTTATGGGGACTCTGTCTCAGCTCTGCCCCTACTGTGTAATTTGAACCTGGGTTGGGCCACCTTCAAGCCCATGTTGTATTCCTGTGTCATGATACCGTAAGTAAATGACCAGATGTTTAGTATTATAGATTTTTTTTTTTTTTTTTTTGAGATAGAGTCCCACTCTGATGCCCGGGCTAGAGTGCTGTGGCATCAGACTAGCTCACAGCAACCTCAAAGTCTTGGGCTCAAGACATCCTCCTGCCTCAGCCTGCCGAGTAGCTGAGACTGCAGGCATGTGCCACCATGCCTGGAAAATTTTTTATATATATTTTTTTAGTTGTCCAGCTAATTTCTTTCTATTTTTAGTAGAGATGGGGTCTCACTTTTGCTCAGGCTGGTCTCGAACTCCTGACCTTGAGCGATCCTCCCATCTCAGCCTCCCAGAGTGCCAGGATTATAGGTGTGAGACACCACGCCCGGCCTAGTATTATAGATTTTTTGTTATTATCCTAGCACAACTTTCATTCTGTGTCATATTTGGCTTATTTTCTTTCTAATCCAAGAAAGTTATTAGTGAGCACTCATTTTACAGCGGATGTTGGGAGAGGCTTTCTCTCTTCTCTCCCTCTCCCTCTCTCACTCATGCACTTACACACAGTCAGCATGAACGAAGAATGGATCCTATGATAACTAAATCAAGGGACAGGGTACTGGTGAGGGTAGAGGCAGCTGGGCTGTGGTCACCTTCACAGAGGAGCATCACAGCAGTGGGTTACTCTCATGGGTCCAGATCTTGGCCTGTTTTATCCATCTGGTCATCTGTAATTTCTTGAGCTAACAGAAGGAGATTCCTTGCATCTTGGTGGCATTAGGCTACGTCTTTGGACATGCTCTTTGTTGACTGGACTTGGAGCTGGAGAAGGGACAGGAATTGGAGCTTCCACACGTTCCAGGGCAACTTGGTTTATATTTGGCCAGAGTTATTTCCCCCTTACCACATTGAGCTGAATGCCTCTGGGTACATGTGAATGAGCCACCTACTGGGCCACTCTCGGAGCCTTGGAGCCTGCTTTGGAGATACAGAGGAACAACACCAGAGGGATTATACATGGGCTGTATCATGAAGTCTTACCAGATTTTGTTTGTCTTACCAGAATGAAGTTCCTGAGGTGAAGAAAGAGGAGACTTTGCTGGATCTGGACTTTGACCCTTTCAAGCCTGAGGTAGTATCTGTGGGTTCTGCCGGAGCGACCCACTCGCCCATGTCTCAGGTATCAGGTGCTTTTTGGAGCTTTGTGGCTGACACTTCATAAACCTCAGTAAGCTCAGTAAGGTGACAGATGACCCCTGTCCCTTTCCAATGACTATTATCCACTTTTATTTTTGGCTGGCAAATATTTACCCATAGGAGGGAGGAGTAGAGAGAGGATCTCATCAGTATCAATTATTCTAAACCTCCCATACCATTAGCTTCCTCTACCCACAGACCTGGCATGACCACACACTCCTGTTTGCCCAGGAATCGTCTCTCCCAGAATGATTGTCCTTGTCATCCAGGTGTGGATGGTACATTTTATGGCTTCCCTACATAAGGCTCTTTCCTTTGGCTTTGGGTTTAAGCTTCTTACTGTTTACTCTACTTTCCTTCCTCATACTTTGCAAGTTAAGGCTTGTCTGAAATAACCGTGAGATTGGGCCCCGACAGAAATGTCTCTCAGTCCCGACAGCTCTGACTTGATGAGGTCTTGATCATCCTCAAGTTGCAGAAGCGTCCCTCCTGAGATCCGACTGTGGTTTGATGCGGGGCTGGCCTTGAGTATCCAAGCCTGTCCCTGCTCACCACGTCCTCACTCTTGGCCTTCCTCCCATTCCAGCAGTCACTGTGGTGGCATCTCTGGCAGACAAGATTCCTGGGGTGGTGCTACAATGAATGTCCTATGGTGACTCCTCTGGAACACAGTTAGTTTGCAGTTGTCTGGGCTAATGGAAAGAAGTTCACTTAAAATTTGTCAAAACAGAAGTTATTTATACCAGTACTTTGGATGTGGTCAGGGCCTCACATTTGAATTTAGGCAAATCCAAAGATGCTGGAATATACTTCAAATTTGTTAGTGAAAGAATATCATAAAGCTCGACTTAGAAATTGAGACTCAGCTCAATTTCCTAGTCCTGAAACCTTTTTGGTATATTATAGTAAAGCACTAGGGTAAAAACAGCTCAATATCAACCTCAATAAATAAGGATTCTCTCTAATCCATGCTTTGTTCTAGAATGTGATTGGGTTAGTAAAGTTCTCCTTATTGTAAAATAGGAACAATAAAAGTCTAAAATGTCAGTAGAGTACAAAATTAAGTAGATTAGGCACTAGCCTTAAGACTCTTTCCCAAAAATGAGTCCTTAGGTGAATGTTTCAGGAAGCTGTCTCAGTTAACTCTCTTCTAGGAGATTCATAATGTGCATTAGAACACTAAAGACTCTGAGAATTCCTGCAATTAAAAAAATTTAGATTTGTTTAACTTAGAGTTTCCCAAATTTGTTTTGACTGTAGACATCGATTTTAATGAAACTTTTCTTAACATTCATTGAAGTGTTCTTTAAAACATACTTTGGGAAATACTAACGTAGTAATCGTCAGCAAGTTTGAGGGTTCCACCTTGATGGTCAAGAAAAGTAGAAAATGAATGTACATATAATTCAGTGTACTTCCTTCTCAGAGCTCGCTCATTACTGCAGACAGCCTGCAGAGTGCATGGGATTCCTCCTGCCTCACCTTCCATTCTTCATTTCTTTTATGGCAGAAGCAACGTTTCCATGGTAGATGCTCTAGTGATTAGTGGGTGAGATTTCACTGCAGTTTTGTCTTCAGGTTTGAATTAAGAGAGAAAACTCTTTTACATTAACTCATGATTAAATCAATCCATGAATCATGGAACTTTTTGCAGATTTAAGACTAAGGGATTTTTTTTCATTTTTTTTTTTTAATGATGTTGTTTACATCTTCAGAAGTCTTAGTTCTGAAGGAAACACATTACTATGGTTAGGGCGAGTGGTGTGTGTCCCTGCTCTTCCCTCAGGGCAGGTAATAGGCTCTCCTGGCCTCCTGGTGGCCTGAGTCACCTCACAGCATAGTCATCCTGTAACCCAGCTCTAATCACATCTCTTTTGGCTAAGAAGAAAAGTCTTAGGCTGAGTGAAGAAAAGCACAGTGCTGTTAGGTTCTGCCTGCCTCCTCCTTCCCCCTCCACTCAGAATCATGTCTCATCACCTGACGTGTTTCAGCTGATGTTCTTGCTGCTAGCAGGACACCTCATCTTGTGATCTCTGCAGTGTCCACGCGAGCTAGCTCATCGTTCCATGATCCTGAGGACAGATACACATGATGTTTCGCATTTGCTGCCTTCCTTTTAAAGAGAATACTGTTGCTGTCTGCATTATGCAGCGATGTGTACTCGCTGTTGTGATCTGTGATTCTTAAGGGGCTGGGGAGCAAGGAAACAGAAACCATCTGGATAATCAGAAAATGTAGAACAAGTCCACGTACAAAAACACTATAGCTTTCATTGGAGCCTTTCTACTCTCCTGTCTTAGTCATTCTACAAGAAAATGCTAGAATGGGCCCCCACCAAGTGGGTGGGTGTAGTCAGAACCACTGCTTTCTGCAGTGCAGGAATCCAAATGAGACATCTGTATTCTCATCTGGAAACTGTAGTGCTTTTAAGATGGGAGTGCCACGCTCTCTAGTTTGCCGTTCACATTTAGTGATTCAAAACAAGTGCATAAGCATAGATCCATTCTAGTCACAAGGATTTGCGCATAAAGGGTTGTGGCTTTAACCTCAATTTTCAATTATAAAGGAAGTAAGATAGAGAATTCTCCCCTACTGCCCCCCACCCCCACAGTGGAAGTCATTTCAATCATCTGGATTCATTCCCCAGGATCAATAAGCTTTGTAATTAAAATACCAGTAGTAAGTGTGTTTCTTTCATATGTCCTAAGGAGCACTCTGCTAATTTACATGATTACCAATTAATTGAGCCGTGTGTTATCATCAAATTCAACATATTGAAGAACTACTTTTCTAGGGTTCATTTAACATCAGACTGGTCATAATATATCCTCTCGAATATGATGGGAGGTGATATCATTAGCCATGATTAGGATCTGCATTTCCTCAAAGATGTGATACGTTCTAATGTCTGGATGCCCTGTTTACTTTATTTTAATGAGGGGTATGTATGTGTGTTTGTGTGTTAAAGTATAATAAATCTCTTTGAGATATAGTTTTCTGCTCACACAGTGAAAGATAGAGTAGCCCTCTGCTAGCCCATGTGGTAACCACTAGCCACGTGTGACCATTTCAACTTGAATTAAGTTACATAAAATTAAAATTTGTTTCTGTTATACCAGCACATTTCAAGTGCTCAGTAGCCATGTATGACTAGTGGCTCCTGTATAAGATACCACAGATGTGGATCATTTCCATCACCAAAGAAAGTTCCATTGAACATTGTCGTACTAAATGCTTAAAAATGCTTATGATTTCAAGAACTTTTATCACCTCAACAGTTTTTCTATGTTTTGGATTTATATACTAACAATATTTCCATTTTTTTTTTTTTGTTTTTAGACATTGCCCTGGGATCTATGGACGGTAAGACTACAAAGAACTCTGTATGTGCTTGTGTCTTATCCCTAGAAATTTGGAAAGCTTGTTATATTTTATTTAATTTGTGATGGAAAAGAAGAGTCATGCATTTAATGATAACATGATCCCCTAGAACACTCATTAGCTCCAGAAGGTTCTGGGCATTACCAAGACCTAGAGATAACAGTGAAGAAGAAACTGCCAGTGGACCAGACTCCTGGATGACTAGAGGTCAAGATTTTGGCCTTGTGCCACTTGGCTGCTTCTTGTGCTAGTTGAGTCCAGACTCCACTACTTATAACCTTGAGACTTTGAACAATTTCTAAAACTCTCTAAGCTTCAGTTTTTCTCATCTGTAAAGTAAGGGTAATGACACTTACATCAGAGTGAGGATTATAAAGTAAGGTATTTGTAGAGTATTTAGCCCAGCATCTACTATGTAGCCTTAAAAGGTAGATCTTACTACTGATGTTATTTATTCAGCGAATGTGCGTGGATAAGAACTTCAGAATTTAAAGTTGGGAAAAAGCCACAAACAAAGCCATGTGGCGGCCTCATTAGTGCTGTGAAATTTGGAGCTTGGCCACACCCCTGTAGAGCCTCACATCCCTTGGGTTGGGGCCTTTGTCTTAGAAAAGCCCCAGGTCCTGTGGTCCCAAGAACCCAACTTAAGTTTCATGTTTTCTTCTTTTTCAGTGAGGCAGCAACAGAACATTTGATAGATCTAGCTATTCATGATCTTCTGAAGTGACATTGCTACTTTATGCCCTCAAAACAAAAGCATACCATCCCTTTCCCTTCTGCAGTCTTAGGTTTATTCTACGCTCTTTAGAATACTTGGGATATCAGGGAAGGCTCTCAAGTGCTAAACAGTGTTGCTTGAAACCACCGTGACTAAACTATAAGTTAGCAGGTTCTACTTGTATGTTCACAAAAAGGGATACATGGATTGACATTCAGGGCACATGAATTAACTCTGTCTTAATTTTCTTGGAGATTAAGGGAATAATACCATTTTTTTGTTATTCCAATATTTTATATCTTTAGTTGAAGCTGTGACACATCTTTTTTTTCCCCAACTGTGAAGGATATGGTGAGGGCAAAGGTGTCATCTAGAAGGAGCTTTGGCTGTTTCAGAAGACAGACTTCTCAGGAATTGTATTAATAACAATAACAAGAATGCAAAATGATGGCTTTCTGGACATAATTGCTCACAGTTCCCACGATTTTTTGCTTATGTGTAGAAAATGGATTCCAGGTTGAGGGAATAACATCAAGAGAATCCACCAGACAGTCAGAGTGGTTCATATCAGGTCATTCTCTATCCTAACACCCACTTTAAAGGAAGAACCAAGTGTAGCATGAGTTTGGGGAAGATTTTATTCTGACACTATGTCAAAGCATGTGACACTGTAATTTCTTGACCTCTAGTGCTTGATCTAATTCTGGTGTTCTCAGACTTGCTTATTTATTTGAAATCTTGCATGTCAGAGTCTATTAAAGCAGGACTCATGTAAGGCCATAAAAGGTCCTTGTCGATGTTAGAAAATGACAGATGCTTTGAGTTTCAAATGTGCCTTTTCCATAGTAGTCTTCGATGATATTGGAACAAAAATCTTTTCTATCACAAAATGAGTTATAAAATGTAATCTGAAACCAACAAAAAGCCATAGCCTGCAGCAGTTCAATACGGGAAGCATGGAATTTTAATGTGCATGGAATTTTCTTTTCTTGTCTCATTATTATTATTTTTTTACCCATACAGACAAGCACTGATTTAGTACAACCGGTAGGTAAATTCTGGATTTTTTTTGTATTTAATATGCATTATGTACATGGCATATTATCTAGAATGAACTTTTTTCCCATGACTTTGATAGTTATAGATTCAACCTTTAGCCAATTAATTTAAATACTTTCCAGTTTTGTGTAACTGCTTCTACCCTACGAAAGAGCTTTGTGTTTCTCATCAAATCTCACCATGATCTATTTCATCTTATGTTGTTTTTTTTTCTTTGCTCTTCTGCATACTTTAAAGACTGACTCTTCAAAAAGTCTTTCCCTGTGTAACCTGATCATGGAGGAAACTCCAGACAGTGGGTTGGCCGAAGAAATTCAAAGATCTCAGATTGATATAGGTGCATTTACGTGGGGCCCTGACGCTAGTACAGACAGTGTCAGCCAGGAAATTCCCTCAGGCGGGTCTGGAGAAGACTCTGCATGCCTCTCTGAAGCAGAGCAAGACGCAAGTTTACCCACCGGAATGCTTCCTTCTGCTGACTGGCCCACTGTGGCCGAACAGGGTGAGCGAGACCTGGGCCCAGCCCCTTCAGATGGCAGTGAACAACTGTCCCCAAAGCCTGCGCCCGAGGCTGGAGTTGGCATTGCCGCTTGCATGGAGATGGGGCAGCCATATGACTTGTTTGACTCAGAGATGCCAGCCATGGAAACTGCTGGCCTTTTCAGAGAAAGTCTTGAAGATGTTAAAAAGTCAGATGAAGAGGAACAGAAGACAGAAGATTCTATGGGGGCAGGTGTGGAGACATGTCAAAAGGTAGACACTGGAGCTATTGATGTCAAGGCACTAGAAGGGACAGAGGAACTTGAAGAGAAAGCACATGAAAGTACAGGAAACATGGTGGTAGATCTTCTTAATACAGTAGGAAAGCAAAACCAGGATACCTTACACATTAATGAAGTAGAAACTAGGAAAGGTCTTAGAGCGAGGTATAAGGAAAATGTAAAAACCAGTGAAAATTATTTTGAGAAAACTAACTTTTTAGAAAAAGCCATGGAAAGAGTAGATGAGGCAGATGAATATAGTGAGGGAGACCATGGTCTACAAGATGGGATTCAAGTAGTAATCAAGAACTGTGAAATTATAGAGGGCTCTGGAGCTAAACCTGCCAATCACACAGATACCTTGACTCCACCTCTTCAGAACGACTCTGTGTCTAGTCCTGAAGATGCCAACCCTGAGGGATGGGAATTAGCTAGGAAAAATATAAAAGAAAATTTAATAGCCCCTCCCAACCATGACACAATATATCACCCAGCACGGCAAGGTGCAGACGCTGAAGAAAGTCAGTGTGAGACTGTATTAAGTGCTCCTGGAGGTGACAGGGACAAAAATCAGGCTGCTGTTTTATCTATAAAACTTGAAGTAACAGCTCAGTCCAGGATGGACTTTAATCATTCTCTGGGCTCTGATGTAAACAGAAGGGATTTGTGTTCATGTAAGGCAGAAGATGCGTCAATAGAGGGGTCTGAAAATACAGTGACTGGGGACAGTAGTCATACCACTACCTTGCCAAGAATTGCAAAGACAGACTCCTGGGGAACAAATCCAGGTCAACTCTGGCAGCCAAGTTTGGATTCAGCAGTGAATAATGTGGATATAGGAGGATTCTCTGGTATACCAGATGGCCAAGCAAGTGGATTTGCCAATTGCCTGGATTTTATTAACCATTGGCCTATCAGAGATATGGGAGGCTTAGGTAATTGCTTGGAGCATTTAGATATAGTTGAGAGAGAGAAAGTCCTGGAGGTGGACTTACTAGCTGGTGTAGGGAGGGAACAGGCCAGTGCTAGCTGCTGGGAACACAGCCAGGAGATAGCTAGACCGTTGGTTCTGGGAACCTCCTGGAACACTAGCACTGAGAGTTCTGCTAGTTCTCGAGACAATGACATCAACAACTCAGATTTATCTGAAGATGAAATTGCTAACCAGAGATATGGATTGTTGTACCAAGAAATAGAGGCTGACAAAGACGAGGTACTTACCCCGTTCTGTAGCTTAGACTAGCCAAAGACTTCTGTAGGTTCCGTTTTTCCTTATGTCTCTCACCTACTTCATTATCCATCATTATCTTCTCAGAGTCCTGACTGATCTCCTTGACAAAGTGTCATGTACCTCTTGAAATTTGTGCAAACCAGACACAAATAGGTTGACAAAAAAACACAACAAAACAAAACACACAAAAAGCTGAATGATTGTGTCAGGAATTATTAAGAGTCTATTTTACCATCCCATTTTCTGAGTTTATTCTTCCTACTTTCATTTTTACTGTTTGGGCACTAAAAATGTTCTAAACTAAAAGCAGCATAGACTAATTTACTGTTCCTAAATGGGTCCACTCCAACAAGAGCGCATGAAATGTTTCTACCCAGGCCCACTGAAACTGTAGACTCTCATAATTGCTATCCATAAAAATGATATATTATAGAAACACTGAAAAAAGCTTCTTCCAGATTCTATCATTGGCCCAAAACAAAGAGCCTAATAGCCCTTCTTTGGAATCATCTTCTCATTATTGAGAAAGTGGGTTTTGGTTAGTGCTGAGCTATGCATCAGCAATGATCTTTCTTTAAAATTAATCTTTTTTGTCAGCCTATTTAAAATAATACAGCATGGCCTTTTGCATTTCCTGAGCCCTTTCACACACAGCAACCTTTTGTATTATTTTTAAATTCATGGTAGTCTTTACTTTCCAACTTGTCTAATGGATACTTCCTGATCCTACAAAAGTGGTGATGAAATAAATAACACACTCTGATTTCCATTTCTGTTTAGGCTTCTGGTGGTTCATTTAATGGATTCACCCAGGTAAGGAATCTCTTTTCTAGCAAGATCCATCTGCTGAGAGTGATGTACATTGTTTCAATATGGGTCTCTGTACCACTGATATGGTATAATGATTAAGAGCGTCAGGACAAAAACGTGACCCTACTACTTACAAATGGAGCAATTGAGACAGAATAATAGCAACAATATAGGATTCCTGTGAAGATTAAAGGAGTTACGCATACGGAGCGCGTAGCCCAGCAGCCTAGTACATACTAAGTGCTCAGTGAGTTTAGTTTAGATTTTATTGATATCATTAGCTATCCATGGGTTTCTACCTTCTACTGATTCCTCTACTTGAAATTAGAAGTTCTTCTGAGAAAGCCACTAGATTTGGCTATTGGAACAGAAGAGAATAGGATTATAGGATTGTTTTGAACTAATGAGATGGATGTTTAGAAAATATGAGAGGTTTTCAGAGGCCTCCTTCTAAAAATTCATATAGGAGCCACACTGCTCAGAGCCTTGCCTCCTCACTGGTCCTCCAGAGAGGAGCTGTTGGAGGTCATAAAACATATGTTGGCTATGCCCAGTGTGAAAGAGGAGCCACAGGATGGACTGTCCCATTCTCTGTATACATCCCAGCAAGGAGACAGGTGCAGCCCAGGTACAAGGCAGGCCACGAGGCTACAGAGATCCTGGATTCGGTTCTGATAACCTCTTGAGGGGAGACCTGACAAAGAGGCTTTGCCTCAGAATGTCAGACATGCACAGTTTCTAATACTTTCAGCATTTAGAATTCTCTATATAAAGAGATATTCACAATATATTCATAAATATAATTCTGTATATAAAATTTTCATTATTTTCTACCATGTTATCTATAAAAAGATAAAACCCATTCACACACTCACACCCAAATACTGATACCCACAAACACGAAGGGAAATGATAATGCATCTCTTCTGTCTTTGGAAAACTCTTCTGAAATGTTATCATCAGCATTGTTATCCATTTCTTACTTTTTATCATGCTGGTATTTCTATTAGAGTAATAAATGCACATAATTTACATAGTAACAAATTTTTATATGGGTTTTTATTAAAGCACTTTAGACTTTCAGACGTCTTCTTCATTTCCTGTTTCTTAGAGGTCAATATTTTCACCTGCTTTAACAAATTCTCTGGGTTTAACCCATATGTGTGCATGGGTTTCTTACCATGCTACTTCCTGAGTTCTAAAGCGCTGTCTATTGACCCGTCTCTGGAAGGTGAGGACTTAAAAGTATCTTCCAGCTCCCAATTCACCCCTCTCTTCTGCTTCCTGCCTTCCTCTGGCAGAGCCCACTAGAGCCACGCAGTGGCCTGTGATAATATAATAGCCATGAAAATGCAATGAGTAGGCTTAGTCATGAAGCTGATGTTTCATTTTATGCCAACTTTTTATCTTCCTTTGAGGTAATAATAGTGGGTCTTGTTTGTTTCCTGTTGGGTGATTTGCTTAATTTTCTAGATTCTTATCACCAATTCAAACCCATACTCTATGGTTATATAAATCTCTCATTTTGCTGAAAATATTGGATATTCAGTTTCTTCTTCTTGAAGAAATGTCCTGCCTGTCCTTTGGACTGCTGCCGTCTGAACTGGGTTCTCTGTGACTGCAATTGGCTGCACCAGCTGTTCTCCCAGGCTCTCCCCTGATGTCGGTCCTGGGCATTGCCTTGACCTCCCTCCTGTCCATCACTGTTTTCTGGATGTAAATCATCCTTGTTTGTGGTTTAATCCCTCATTTGCGTAGAGTAGCTTTCTGAGAAAAGTGTGCATGAAAGGTGTATATTTGTGACCTTACACATCTGGAACTGTCTTTACTCCTTTCTATATAGATATACATAATGGACTGTTTGAGTATTACATTAGAAGTTGTAAATCATTTCTCTTTAGAATTTTAAAGCTCTGGCTCCACTCAATTCTACCTCTCAGTGTTGCCTGTGAGAAACTGTCCTTTTGATTCTTGATATTTGTAAGAAGACTTCCTCCCACCCATCCTCCTTCTTCTCTCTACCCCCCACCATCTTTCTTTTCTCTCTGGAACTATGTGGAATCTTCTTTTCACCTCAGTGTTTCTGAGATTATATGGTGATGGGCTATGGGCTGAGTCTGTTTTCATCCATTGGTAGTAGGCCTTTTAAATCTGAAATTTTACATATTTTGGTTTGGGGAATTTGTTTCATTATTTCACTGATGATTTCTCTCTTTTGTTTTCTTTGTTCTCTCATTCTGCAACGCTTCTTCTTTTTCGTATGTGAGCTTCCTGAGGTATTCTCCTGTAGTCTCTTTATTTTTTTCTTTGCTATTTCTTTTTCTCTGTCATATTTCTCTACTTTTGTGGCTTTCCAACTCTTCTAACAGATTTTTCACTCCTAAAATTTTTTCAATTTCCAAGAGTTCTTTTTGTTTACGGTGTTGTGTTATTTTTAATAGCATCCTCTTGTGCAGTGAATACAGCCCCTTCCATTATATATTTAAGGGTATTCATAATCATTTTTGAAGTTATTTTTAGTGCAAAGTCTTTGCTTCTTCCACTTGCCTTTTCTTTTTTCTATTCCATTTCTCTCTTTGATATTTGAGACTTTTCTCCACGTCTGGTGATGTTGACTGAATAGTCATATTTAAAGTGAGATGCTAAAAAGCTTACTGGAAACTCATGAGGATAGGTAGAGCTCATCAGCTACGGGCATTGTCGTAGGATTTTCCAGCTCATCTTTTCTGTTGGGGAGCACCTGATGTCAGATTCTTTAGGCGTTTTTTTCCCCTGAGCTGGTCTGATTTCCCAGGGAAGATTCCTCTGGTCTCCTGGGGAGGGGTGGGAAGGGTTGAGAACCCACCTGATTAACTGTGTAAAAGAGATGAAAGGGGAAAAGTTGAGGGCAGGGTGGGGAAAGAGGGGCACATGTTCTCAATATTTATTATGTAAATGCTCACTGGATCCTTCTATTTTCCTAATATGCCTGTGTGTCCTTCAGTCCAGAGAGCCTCTGTTTCAGCCTCCATAGAATTAATCTCAAGTCCTCCGCCAGGGCAGGCAGGGTCACGGTTTGCTTTTCAGAATAGTTTAGAAAATCTCAAGATCTAATTACTTTTTTGTAGACTTTCAACCAGTTCCCCTGTCTTTAGTGCCACTCTGACTCCTGTTTCTCGTGGTTCTCTTGTGTCTAATTCCTGACCCACTGAGATTTCTGAGGAACAAATTGGGGTGATTCTTGGCATTTCTAACATCGCCCTAGGAGATAGATTGTTTGGATCCACCAACTTACTCATTCACCTGCTTTCCAATTTCAACATTTTGCTACTGTTCTCCTCCTTCCCATTCTTTTCGTCTTTATAGGTTTATCACTTTTTAAAAAAATCCCCTTTATTGGGGGAAGGGTGCATAAGCAATATATGTAACCTTAACACTTGTACCCCCATAGTATGCTAAAATAAAAATTAAAAAAATCCCCTTTATTGTTGTGTAGTTTGGATTCTGGAGGTAATAAAGGTTCATGAGTTCAATGTGAACATGTGTTCATTCTGTCATCTCTAACCACAAGAGGCCCATCTTTTCTGTTGGGGAGCCCCTGAGGTTAATTTCTATAGGTATTTTTTCCCTGAAGGTATAGGTATAATTTCCCTAAAGATCTTGCTTCCTTTTTGTATTTCTTCCAGCTTGATTTTTTAGATGAATGAACATATTTTTAACTTAATACTCATAAATAACCCCTGGAAGTAATGCTTAGGTGATGTAGTAAGATTTAATATACAGCATTTAAAAAGTTTAAATTTGGAGCCCATAGCAACTAACTTCTAATTTGGTGTCAACATCCAGAAGAAAACCAGTGGGTGAAAGATCCTCCGAAATCAGTGTCCTTACTTTGATCACTCTCATTGTATTCTGCTAGCAAAGATTTATATTTAGAATAACTATGGTTAAAACTTACTTTTGCAATTTTTGTGTTAATGTTTTAAAATAAAAAGAGACTTTTAAAAACTTAAAATGTATTTATCAACACAAGTGATGGTAGCTAATTTAAATATCTTTTAAAAAAAATCTAATATTTTCTCCCCGATTTTCAGCCCCAGGATACTTCATTATTCACGATGCAGGCAGACCAGAGTGTGATCAGCAACTTGGTAAGTCGATTTGGGTTTGTGTTTTGGGGAAGTTGTTAGTTACCACATATCAGTCTAGGTTTTCTAGAGTTTGAATATCTAGAATGTGGTTTCTACAGCTCCCACTTTTCTAGAACACAGGAGAGAAAGCATCTGTTAAATCTCAGCATGTCTTTGAATTTGGTCACTTTTATCATAAAGGCACAGTGATCCCAGCAAAAACTTAAATCTCCTAATTATGGGCCCCAGCAGAACACAGTGAATCCATCAAGGACATACACATTTCTATGTGACTGTAACTTAAGCTCCAGGATTTAAAATGAAATTGCCTCAAGAATTTGTGCTTCAAAATATATCCTTGCTTGTTTCTCGAGCTTGAAACTCCCTCATTTCTCATCTAATCCCTTCATTTTGTAAGTTGTAGAAATAAGTAATGCATAGAAGAGTTGTAATTCCTAATTCCATGACAAGTGAGAGGAGAGAAAAGCTTAGTTAGAGAATGAGTAGGAAGCAGGAGGAGTTACTCTTGGTGCTAAACAAGATTCTTAAAAGATCAGTGTTGCAGTTACCATGGGAAACCTTTTTTAGCAGCAGCTTACTAGTCAAGATGAATGAATTGACCTTAAGAGATGTCACTTGTAAGTTTGTCACTGCTACATTTCAGAGGATTTGGGATGTTTGAGGATTAGTTCACAAGGGTTATTTGTGGCATTATGGTTTTTCCGTGGGAATAGTGTATAATTATCCTAGCTCCTGCTTGAAATTGGGTTTAAGTAGAATGAATTTTTCTTTTTAGACTATTTCATTTTTAAGTAAGGAATTCTGTTCTGAGAAGTTTGTTTTAAAGGTTAATTTGATATTTTTGCAAAGGCAAATATGTCTCTAATCCTTGTCAATAGATTGTCATACTTTTGCCTTTTCTGCAACCAGGTAAAAGGCAGAGTCTCTGTGGGCTGCCAATAAATACTTAGATGTTTCAAATACAAACTATATTGATGTCAGTAATGGAGCCAGAGAGACTCATTCTTTATGTTCATTGGTGATTCTCGGCCTGGGTGACAGAGGTACAGAGTGAGATTTTTAATTATCAATTGTGAGCAGATTAAGAAAAATTGAGAAATACAGGTATAAAAGGAAAGGCAATTGGTCATAACTGAAGGCACATCTACTACTTTGATGCAAAATATTTAGGCATAGAACTGGCTTTTACGTTTCTCTGAACATTTCCCCACCTTCCATAGCTGGCTCTAGGAGCTTCCATGCCTGTCCTCAGAAATCTTGCTTCTCTTCTCTTGATATGTGTTTTGTGAAGCAGACATCTTGCACCTTCTTTCCATTGGGGAACTTGGCCTTGTCATGCATTGTATTGCAAATCCTGCTAATATTGGCTCTGCCCTCCGAGAAACTAGGAAATCAGTGAACCTGTGTCTCCCAGTGAGCTATGATTATACAGGATCTTCCCAGGAGGAGGAAAACATCCCAGGATGTGGTTCATTGACTGTTCTCAGCAAAATGCGGGTTGAAGTTGGTAGTCAGCTGTGCATCTCCCAGCCTGCATCATAGGGCCCCACAGGACATCCTTTGAGTACAAGTTTAAACCCTTTTGAATCAGCAGTCCTTGCTCAGAGCCTAGAGCTGCCTTCAAGACCATTCTCACTAAATTAGCTCTTCCAACATTGGAGAAGCAGGCCTACAAGGCAAACACCATCTGGGATGTGATAGACTCCCAGCCCATCTCCTCTTCCTCTGCAGTGACCTGCCCTACATCTTAGCACAGAGGATACCAGAAAATGTGCTCCATGGCTATACCACCCATTTTACTGTAAAGGGAAAATTCCATTTCTGATTCTCAGAGTTAAACCATTGTGGCGCCTGCTGCCCCTGATATATGTAAGGGTACACCTCTTCTCTGAAGGTATAATGATTGTTACTCAAGCAAACAATAGAAAATCCAGCACTCCAGAATAGTTGTGGCATGGTATCAACCCATTAGCAATGTTTGTCAAGGGAGGCATCTTATAGGAAAAGTATGGGGCACCATTCCTACAGGACTATTCTAGATCTCTCTCTGAAATGTTGCTCACAATTTATCTTTCTTTTTCTGTCTTGATAAAATATTCACACTTTTATACTATCTTAGAAGGAATAGAAGGTTGAATTCTATTTCCAAATTTGCCTCATCATTTAGCGAGTTGCATTTTTGCCTCAGGAATTTAAGTTACAAAGTAATGCCATAGTATAATATTTGGTGTGCTGTTGTAATATAGTGATCTTGTAATGCAGTCAAACAGGTTGTGACTTGGGGGGACATAACCAATCCCTAACCATCCTGTACTATTGTTGCCTTGTCCAATTGCCTTGTCCAATTTCAGGAAGCAAATGCAATTAGACTCATTTATGAAATCACCCTGGCTATTCATTCTTGCCTTATATGAGACTTCAGAATTTCTTCAGACTTCTAACAAACCCAGTCTCTGATGCAAATTTCTTTTTCATTTTAAGTTACCCTTGCATTTTTGAAAATGTACATTGATATATGTATTTGACTCATGTTTTGAAATTTCTCTTGACTCCTCATCTGGCTTCAGAGTGACTTCCTCCATAGCAGACTCAGCTTGCAGGGGAGTAGCATCTGCTCATGGGTTTCCTGGTGCTTTGTCAGATTACTCTGTGACCTTTGTTGGGCAGGTCACTGGTGCCATGCTCTCATAGCACATGCCCTTGACTTCCCACATGGTAAGATCATACCCCAAGCACTCACAGTCACAGTTTGCTGCTATGAAAACATGTTCCATTATGAAGATAATTCTTTTTGAACAATGAAAGTGAAGTTTTTCCCATAAAAGACTCCTGAGAGCATATTAGAGTGAATTTTATCTCATTCTTTCTTAAAAATTGTGTCAGACCACTTCTTAAAGGTTATAAAAGCCCATAAAAATAGCAACTCTCTGCACACCTGTCTACCAAAGTGTCCTTTGATTTTATTATGCCCTTTGTAAAGAATGGTGGTGTGATCCTGGCATCCATCCCAATGAATGATTTGGTGGGGTGCATAAGATAAATATTTTGTACTGTTATCCAACACTTGGCTAGTCGTTATTCATTTTGTGTAATGTCAGCATAACTTTGCTCTCAGTTCTCTATGGATCTTGTCATGTGTACTGACTTAGATGAACATACAGGAGAAATGGACAGAGGTTTTGGTTGCTTATGGTGAGAGTCTGGTAGAAGTTACTGATGTCTCCAAAGTGTCAAGTGGAGACTTCTTACTCCACTAGGAATACACTTTTCAACTTTTTTACAGTTTGAATGTTCTGATGGAAAAAGATCTTAATGAGCCCTCTACTGGCCATTCATTCCGTAAAATAGTCAGTCTAAATAAGTGTGCTTATTTATATTAATAAGGATAGAAAAGGAAATGTATTCAGTAGATGTGCACTGACTGTGGTATTTTAAATGGCCTGTTGTTATTTTATATTGCTAATTTTAACACTATAAAGATCTCGAATTAAGAGATGGCACAGTCCTGATTCGGCATAAACATGATTGGAATCTGAGTGGTGTCTCTGTAGAGACGGGACAGTGGGACAAAAAGACCTCACCCTGCCCACACAACTAAAGGGTCTAATTGACGCCATGGAGAATACTGCCCTGTGGCTCTTTAAAGAATTACTTTATTATATGAAACAAATTGACTGCTAAGGGTTTTACTGGAGGGAGAAGGGGAGCCAGGGACTAAACCGGAATTGACAACAAGGCAGCAAAGTACCTATGACTGTGGGAGCTAGTATCCAGGCAGCTGGGTCTGTTCCTGCCAACCTACAAAGTAAAGCACTAGCTTCATGGTGACCTGTTGGATCAAATAAATGCATTTTCATCTGAATATTGGGATGAATGCTTGGCTTTTTTTTGGTGCAACACGTATTAACAGGACTGGAAGGCCCCAGAACTGTTTGCCCTGTGATTTCTTCCTCACCCCTTCCAGCTGAGTATGGGACCTCCTATGATCTCCTGTCTCTCTGATGAGTAGCAGAAAGTATCATTTTAGGGTCCCTTATAGATGTCATAAGGAAGCAAACAGTCCAAATGTTGCAAGTTAGTAAAATGAGAAACCAGGACCCTGAGCCTTGGCCTGACTTAAAGGTAAATGATAGTTCTTGGTGATGGTAAAAGGTTAATAAGATTCTATTTCCAGACTTTTCAGTTTTGTAAAGGCCCATGATGCCAAATAGGGGGGCTTTTATTCCAGCACAGATTTCATGAAGCTAGTTGCCTATGGGGTAACAGAGAAAACCTTAATTGTCAGGTATTCTGTAATGTTACCTATTCACGTGTTGACTCTTTTTCCTCTAACCTCCAAAACAAACACTCCAAGGTTGAATCTGAACAGGCTCCACCCACAGAGCTGAAAGCAGAGGAGCCCCCCGCTGCTGCCCCACCTGCTGTTGGGCTGGACCTCGGACTGGACACTCGGGCTGAGGAGCCGGTGGAGGAGGCAGGGGTGAGCACCACCTCCCTCTCACCCTGCACCTGCCTCACTGCCACAGCCATGCTCATCTCATCACCCCGCTCATGGCTTCCATCCATGCCCCACGTGGGCCAAACAAGCTCCATGTCTGTTGTGGCTTCCATGTTCAGCTAGAACTTCATTCCTGTTCCCTTTCATTTTTTAACAATTAACATATCGGAAAAACTGATCTTATGATCTAGAAAAAACTATCATGTAACCACAGTCATGGTTCTCTAAAAAGGATGCTTTGATTCTTTTTGAGACTCTCCCATTCACAGTAGAACTTGCAAGTAATCGGACCTGTTGATGCTGGAGACATGCCTTTTATTAGGGACCAACGTGCCTGTATTAAACAGAAGGAGAGTACCTTTGTTGATTGTGTCTACATATTGATTACTTATAATATCAGTTTTGTATCTTGGTTAAGGCTCAATGAGGGATTGAAATCCCATATCACAAATCCATAAGCCTATAAGGATTCTTACGTGTTCAACCATTTGCTGTAAATCAAGTCTTCTGCTGGCTGTTAGGATAATAGGGACTTGAGGATGTATTTTGTGCTGGGATGGAGATCCATCTGTTTGCCTGGAGACCTGCCCTTACCCTGATCCATGTAGCAGTAAAGAATACCGACTGCACTGCAAACTAAGATTAGTTTGCAATGGATTAGTTAGTTTGCAATAGGATTAGTTAATATGCACCAGGTAGAATTTGATAATGTGACAACTGTGAAAGTATAGAGAACTCAAAATACACGGGGAGAGTGAAAAGTAGTTTATTTGTGATATCCAGTAAAATATCTCCCAAGAATTTCAATCAGGGTACCCTTTACTGCAGCCTTCATGGAATCTGTACAGATAGGGAAAGTGATTTCCCTATTAGCAAAAATAAAATCTCCTAGATTAGATAACTAGGTAAATGAAAGTTAAGTTTCATGCTGTTGGTGCCTTAGGTCATTTTACAGGGAAAAGTGTAGGTCATTTATCAAATCAATAGTTTACTAATAGAGTAGAAAAATAAATAATGGGGCAAGATAGTGATGGGAAATACTTAAATTAAGAATGTCTCAAGAAAAAATATCATATTTTACATTTGAAAATATGGAGTGGGACCAAGTCCTGGTAGGGAAAATAAGAAATGTATTCACATAAATTTAATCTCTCCTAGAAGTGCTGCTTTCTTGAACTTTAGACCAAGTAGTTCTGTGTCTAGGGTTTTTCTTCCTGTCACTCCCAGATTCACTAGTGACCTCAATAGCTCAGTGCAGAAGGGGCATCTCCATTTGACATTCTGATCTGTTGTGATCTGTCTGTTGACCTTAGTTCTATGATTATATAAATAAAAAAAGAGGGGGGAAAATAGAGTTGAATTTTTGACTACTGTTATAATTAAGGAGAGAATTGATTTCAAAAAGAATATGGATGATGCCTGGGAGTTAGAAAGACTTTGATTTAGGTTTTGAGGGAAAGTGCTTCAATTCTGACAGGTTCTCATCAAACTCCTAGCAGCACAGACTTCATCTTCACCGGTGTTTTTAAACTAGAACATTGATCCATGGCCCAGACTATTCAGTGTAAGGCTAAATGAATATTCTATACATACTACTACATGTATATAATTTATAATCTATTTACTAAGGGTAGTATGAAAAAATATTCAACAAACTGTGGCACAAACATCAACCATCACTAAAACCAGCTTCCCTAGTACTGGGTAAGGAGATATTTGGAAGAATTCTTCATTCCGATAATACTTTATCTCCTAAAGCTTATAGGTGAACTTTAGAGAATCAAAAATTTTGATTCCTTGTGAACTATAAGGCAATTTAGAGAGTGTCAGGAAGGATCAGACACCTTGAGACACACAGGTGATGTACGAACAGTAGGTGCAGAGCTCACAGTGTGATCCACCCTCTCCAAAGAGAACAAATTCAAGTTCATCTCTGTGTATGGACTGAAAAATAACAGTAACAGTGTCAACTAAGAGGGAGATGTTTGCACCAATTCAGTTTCCCTGATGCCCATCAATAGTGGCTGCCTCCCATGTTTCGAATGGGCGTCCTTGGATGAAATCAACTCTTCCTCTTGTTCTCCCTTTTATTTAGGAGAATGGTATCATATAGGACGTATTTTTGTTTTCTAAAGTAGATTTATAGCGTCTTTCTTCTGGTCATAATAATCTAACATAATATTAGGGTCATTTTTTCTGAAAAAAGACCTCTTCTGTGGCTTGACGTGTGGTATTTGGTTGCAAAAGCAAAAATCCCCGTTGTGTTTCTGGTGTTAATTAATCGGCCAGCTGCGGTTGCCTTCAGTTGGGACTCAGTTGACATGACCTTTCGAAGTAATCTTTTTTACTGCTGAAATGTTACCACACAGTTATTAGTTCAGGTTTTGACAGAATGCATTTCACTGGAGATGAAGTTTGTGGTGGTTTTGTTCAAAAAAAAAAAAAAAAAAAAGAGGCAAGAGTAATTTCATTAACAGGAAACTTTAGCAGTGACTCCCAGAGAAACCTGGGACTCTCAAGAAAAGTTTGATTATTACTTTTTTTTTACATAAATACATAGTTTTTATTTATATTACTTTAAAAGATAATTGACTCTTAAAATAAGATAGTTGTGTAATTTATTGTCTTTAGAACACATGTGCAAGTAAAATGTATGATCATATTTAGCATAAATCTTTTGAAAGATTTATCCCTGTTCGATATACATAGATGCTAATGTAAATGATGTTTTTTAAATTTCAGTGTCCCATTATTTGTTCTGATTATTAGAAATACAATGAATTTTCATATATAGATTGTGTATCCTGCAACTTGTTAAGCTCATTTGTTCACACTAGGAATGTTTTTGTAGATTCCATCTCATGTTCTACGTAGATGATTGTGTTGTGCAAATAATGAAAGTTTTATTTATTCCTTGCCAATGTGGATGCCTTTTGTTTCTTCTTCCAAGAGCATAATGGCTAGAATATTTACTATAATTTTGAAAATAAGGGATGAAAGCCAATATTCTTGCATTATTTCTGCTCTGAGGAAGAAAATATTTAGTCATGCACAATTAAGTTTAATGTTAACAGTAGGTTTTTGGTACATGTTCCTTAAAAGATTATAGAAGTTCCCTTCTATTATATTTCTAGTTTCTTAGTGTTTTTTTTCTTTCCTTTTTTTAATCAGGAATGTTAAATAGAATTTCTTCAAATGCCTTTTCTGTATTGAGATGATTTCATGATCTTGTTTAGCCCGTTAATATGGTAGATTATATTGACTGATTTTTAAATCTTACACCAGCCCTCTATTACTTGAAGAAATCTCCTTAGTCATATATTTTTAGTTTTGATTTGCATAAAAATTTAAGAATTTTTGCATCTATATTCACAGAGATATCAGCTTACAGTTTTTTGTTGTTTGTTTTAATGCCTGGTTTTGGTTTTAGGTCAATGCTTAATTATGTTAAAGGATAAGATAGGAAACATTTCCTCATCCTCAATGTTCATGAAGAGTTTGTTACACTTAGCAATATTTCTTCCTAAGTTGTTAGGGAGAATTCATTAGTTAACCCATGTTGGTCTTGAGTTTGCTTTGCTTAAGATTTTTAACCAAAATAAACTTCTTTAGTAGATGCAAAGTTTTTTAGGTTATCTATTTCCTCTTAAATAAGCACTGATAGATTTTGTCCTTAAAATCATTTGTATATCTGAAATTCCATTTGTTTAGCAGATAGTCTTTTTATATAATAGCTCTTTACTATCTTCTTATATATGTGAATTCAGTTATGATGTTACCACTCTAATTCTTGATCTTTTTTTTTTTTTTTTTTTTTTTTTGAGACAGAATCTCACTTTATTGCCCAGGCTAGAGTGAGTGCCGTGGCGTCAGCCTAGCTCACAGCAACCTCAAACTCCTGGGCTCAAGCAATCCTGCTGCCTCAGCCTCCCAAGTAGCTGGGACTATAGGCATGTGCCACCATGCCCAGCTAATTTTTTCTATATATATTAGTTGGCCAATTAATTTCTTTCTATTTATAGTAGAGACGGGTCTCGCTCTTGCTCAGGCTGGTCTCGAACTCCTGAGCTCAAACGATCCGCCCACCTTGGCCTCCCAGAGAGCTAGGATTACAGGCTTGAGCCATCGCGCCCGGCCTAATTCCTGATCTTGTTAATGTGTTTCTCCTATCTCTTCTCTGTCCTGATCAGTGTGACTTGAGATTTATCAATTTTATGATTGTCTAAAAAAATCAGCTTTGATTTTATTGATTTTTCTCTATTTTACTTCTTCTTCTGTTTCATTGGTTTATGCTCTTTATTATTTTTTCTGCTTACTTTGTATTTAATGTATCCTTATTTTTCTAGTTTCCAAAGGTGGAAACTGAGGTCATTAATTTTGCCCCTTTTTTTCTCCTCTTTTATATTAAAGACATTTCAGTGTACGAATTTCCCTCTGAGTATGGGTTTGGCTGAATCCCACAGATTTCTAGTTATTATGTTTTAGTTTTATTCAGCTCAAAATCTTTTCTCATTTCCTTTTTGATTTCTCTTGAACAATTATGTACTTAGAAGCATATAATTTAGTTCCCAAATATTAGAAGATTTTCCAGATATCTTTTTGTTATTGGTTTCTAGTTTAAATTCTCTTATGGCCTGGGAACATACTATATATAATTTATGGACTCCAGGATGTCCATCACAGGGCCAGTATGTGGAGAGGCAAAGGGTTATATGAGAATGCTCACTATGTTCTAATAAGGTTTTCTTAAAACCTAAAACTGACCAAAAAATGCATATGTATATGCTGAAAAATACAAAAAGAAATAGCTTTCCTTTAGCCACTTCCTCTCTGAAACCACCGTGCTGGTCAGATTCTCTGTTCTCTCCATCTATGAGCCTCCTGCAGCCTGAGTCCTGTGCCCTCAAGGACCTCCAGACTGGCCTGGGCTGATGTTTCTTCCATTTCCCTCTATAGTAAAGATTCTGGGGCAGATCTTCTCATGGGGACTCCCAAGGATTGGCATTGGGCCCCTGATCCCATGATCCATAGAAATATATAAGAGTGAGTTGCATTTTAACACAGTCCAAGGTGGTGCCCTGAGGCCTCCGATGGACCTTCTAAAGATGACTTTGGAGACTGTCCATGGGTCCACCTGGGGAGACATGAGCTGTGCATGGCAGGGCCACATGAGGGAAGGGACCTAGGCCTCTGTGTTTCCCCAGAGCTGTGTGGCCACATGCAGGACTCTGGGATCGAATGGGACCCAACTGGATCCACAGAAATTCTTTGAAAGTGTAAGAGCCTGCCTGTTCCAGTCCATTTCTTTCCAGTTCTTACACTTGAAGTCCAGGTGTCTTGGCTGACACCTTTGGAGAGACCCTTCATTCCTGTGGCCCTGTGTGCCGGCACTGACCAAACACAAGGAAAGAGGGAGCCTCAGAGGTGCCAGTCCCAGGGCCCTTTGTAGGCAGGACCAGGCTTCCCTACAGCAAAGGGAAACTTTAAATCAGGGTAATGGCCTCCCCCAGGGAAGGGGCAACCATACTGCCCTATCAGGAACATGTGCAGACACAGGCCTGTGTCCAGATCTTCTCA
>VSMD01047774.1:0-16775 GCA_008750895.1 Mirza zaza
GGGCCGGGCGCGGTGGCTCACGCCTGTAATCCTAGTTCTCTGGGAGGCCGAGGTGGGCGGATCGTTTGAGCTCAGGAGTTCGAGACCAGCCTGAGCAAGAGCGAGACCCCATCTCTACTATAAACGGAAAGAAATTAATTGGCCAACTAATATATAGAGAAAAAAATGAGCCGGGCATGGTGGCGCATGCCTGTAGTCCCAGTTGCTTGGGAGGCTGAGGCAGCAGGATTGCTTGAGCCCAGGAGTTTGAGGTTGCTGTGAGCTAGGCTGATGCCACGGCACTCACTCTAGCCTGGGCAATAAAGTGAGACTCTGTCTCAAAAAAAAAAAAAAAAAAAAAAAAAAACAAGTTCGTACCATATAAATTATTTCGGAGTAGAATTTTTCACTTACTAGTATATCATGGATATTATTATGAAATATTATTCTATTAAAATTTTTACATATTATAATTGAGTTAAATAATTTTAAATTATATAAAAATATAGGCCCAAGGTTAAAAAAAATCCCCAAATAGTACAGAAGGGTAGGAAAGAAAAACAACTTCTCACCACTCCTACTGCTAAAGGTTTCTGGTGGATCTTTCCAGAATATTCCAGGCTTATGTATACACAAATGGAATCATACTATATTACTGTCTAACAACTTATTATTTAATATAACAATATACCTTAGCTATCTTTCTTTGCCTGCCTGGTATTCAGTTATGTAAGTATGCAAAAATCTTTTAAATAGTTTCCATTTGATGGACACTCTGTAATTCTAAACTCCTCAATATTATACACAGTGATCCCGTGAGCCCAGGAGTTTGAGGCTACAGTAAACTATGATGGCGTCACTGTCCTCACACCTGGTAACAAGGCAAGACCCTATCTTAAAAAAAAAAAAAAAATTTTAGGCTGGGCATGGTGGCTCACACCTGTAATCCTAGCACTCTGAGAGGCCGAGGTGGGAGGATCACTTGAGCTCAGGAGTTCGAGACCAGCCTGAGCAAGAGCGAGACCGCATCTCTACTAAAAATATAAAAAATTAGCTGGGTATGGTGGTGCACACCTGTAGTCCCAGCTACTCAGGAGGCTGAGGCAAGAGGATCTCTTGATAGCAGGAGTTTGAGGTTGCTGTGAACTAGGCTGACCCCACGGCATTCTAGCCCGGGCAACAAAATGAGACTGTCTCAAAAAAAAGATTTTGTTAGACACTGCTGCCAAATTGCCCTGCAATAGTATGTACCAACTTCCATTTTCACCAAGAGCAAGAAAGTGCTTATCTTTCTACTTACTTTTGCCAACACTGGATAGTATCAATTTTTTTAATATTTATTAATCTGAAAGGTGAAAAGTTATATTCTATGGTTGTTTTTAATTTGCATCTCCCTAATTGTTAGTGAGCTTGATCATATATGTGTGTGTGTGTATATATGTATATACACACATATATACACACACATGCCATTTTCCATGATTTGTCTTTTTCTTATTGATGTCTAATCTCTTTGTTGGACTAAGAAATTATATGTTATTATAAAAGTGCCAAATTTATGTAACTGTGTCTTGTTATTAATTACATATGTTATTTCCAATTTTCTGAAAATGAAAATTGGAGTTTCTCAACTCTGAGTGCACCATAGAATTATCTGAGAAGGTTGCTGCTATTTAAATACCAACGCTCTCTCCCAAGAGATCCTGATGTACTATTGGCCTGGGGTGGGGTCCAGACATCAGTGTACCAAAGGGTTTCTTGGCCTCAGCACTATTGACATTTTGGACCAGATACACCTTTGTCGTAGGGGGCTGTCCTGAGCATTGTTGGGTGTTTGGCTGCATTCCTGGCTTCTCCTCACTAGATGCCAGTAGCACCTTCCTCCCCTGGCTGTGACAAACAGAAATGTCTCCAAACATTGCCAAATGCTCTCTTACCTCTCCAACCCCCACCCCCAGTGCACCCCCAGTTGAGAACCACTGGTATGCTGTTTTTAAACCCTCTCTAAGAGAATCTAATATGCAACCAGAGTTGAGAACCACTGGTGTCAATAATGCTGCAGTGTCCTAGCACTCTGGGAGGCCGAGGCAGGTGGATTGCTCAAGGTCAGGAGTTCGAACCCAGCTTGAGCAAGAGCGAGACCCTGCCTCTACTATAAATAGAAAAAATTTAATTAGCTAACTAAATATATAAATATAAATATATATAAATATATATATATATTTATATATATAAATTAGCCAGGCATGGTGGCGCATGCCTGTAGTCCCAGCTACTTGGGAGGCTGAGGCAGAAGGATTGCTTGAGCCCAGGAGTTTAAGGTTGCTGTAAGCTAAGCTGACACCATGGCACTCTAGCCCAGGCAACAGAGCAAGACTCTGACTCAAAAAATAATAATAATAATGCTGCAGTGAACATTTGTATGCATTTGACATTGCACACATCTCTAATTCTTTTCTTCTGATAAACTCAGAAGGTGTGCATGTCTTAAGGCTTTTGACATGATTTTGTCAATTGCCCTTCAGAAGGGTTGTACGATTTACTCTCCCGTCATCAGGGCTGGAGAATCTCCTCTACCCCTCACCTTTGCCGATTCTGAATAGCATCACATCCTTTCAAACCAATCTGATCGGTGAGAAATGACAGCACATCTAAAAGTTGATATTTTGTAGGCTGTGTTAAAAAGAAAACTTACTGTAGAATGTACCAAAGATGACAGATCAATCTTTTTCATTATGTTAGCTGGTTGATTCATTCCACCACCTGTGAAAGGCTGAAAGGGTGGGATAAATTTCTGTGCTGACCTAGCACCAGTAGTAGTAGTAATGTTTAACAACTGGCTCTCTGCAGTTAAAAAAGAACAACAATAACAAAAGCAACAACCTAATTTATTGTGTTTGCCAATTTCCATGGTGTAAATACACCTATTGTGGACGATTTCAAGTTATCAGTGGGATGTCACTGAACATGGAGGTGGAAAGAGATGTACACAATTGGCTTTTTTTTTTTTGAGACGGAGTCTCACTCTGTTGCCTGGGCTAGAGTGCCATGGCATCAGCCTAGCTCACAGCAACCTCAAACTCCTGGTCTCAAGCGATCCTCCTGCCTCAGCCTCCCAAGTAGCTGAGACTACAGGTGCGTACCACCATGCCCTGCTAATTTTTTCTATTTTTAGTAGAGATGGGATCTCTATGGGGCCTCTTGCTCAGGCTGATCTCGAACTCCTGACCTCAAGCAATTGTCCCACCTCAGCCTCCAAGAGTGCTAGGATTACAGATGTTAGCCACCATGCTCAGTCCACAATTGGCTCTTCTTGGCAAGTAATGTCTGGCTCCAGCCACCACATCCTAATACGAATGTTGAAATAATGTTTAATTGGATACAGGTTCTACTTCTGATGGTGAGAGCTTATCCTATTCCCATTCAATTGGGCCTATGTTAGCAAAGTAGGCAGCAGATAATTCAGTAATGAACTTGCCTATGAGTTCAGCTTGTATAATAAAATTTTTGAAAGGGTACAAGGGTCAGAGGTGAAGGCAAGGGCCTATGTCATCCAAAATACTTCTCCTAAATCCCCAGTTGCCTGGAATATTATCAGTGCACCATTTCATCTTGTATAACCTGACTTCAGAGACTCTATCCTTCACCATGACACTTGCAAGATATCCGGCCTTGAGCAGCTCCCTTAAATTTCTGTGCGTTATTTTTCACGAACTGCCGAGGAAAAGAGGTAGATTAACTCACAAGGGGGCTATGCAAAGGAGTCCATCGACATCAGGTCCTGCAGAAAGGCTCGGAGCCATCTGCCCCGTAGATTAACAAGAAGTCACTGAATGCTAAGTCTTAGATTCCAGCTTCGCCCACACTCAAGACAATCTCAAGACCTTAATAATCATTGTGCCTCACACAGAAGAGAAATGCGTGACTTGACTTGCTATGCAGTTTCCCACTGCCAGCAGTAAAAATAAGAATGAGTTACCCTCACTCCCAACATGAAAAAGCAACATATAAGATCAAATTCCAGAGAGAAAATATTCTCCTGTGCAAGTTAGCAGATGTCTGAATTCTATCCACAGTCCCCTTAGGGGTCCGTGGATGTGGGTTAGGGACTCTTAGTCTGGGGATGAGGGAATGGGAGTCATCAGAGGAATAGAAATAGATCCAAGAAAAACACAACAAAATGTGGAAATGTTTCATAAGAGCTGCCCTGAAGTATTAAGATAAGCAGAGTTGGAGGAAGGTAACCATTGTTCCCAACTAAAGTATCAGCCCCTTGGGGACAGGGATGTGTCATCATAAGGACTCTGAAATCAATGCAATTTATCACCAGCTATAGACTGAATAAATATTGCCTCTTGCATACACACATGAGAGTTTTTCCAAGACTTGTAGATGACGTTGTAATAAATAAAACAGAAATCTTCTTAAGTATCCTTACATCATGGTAGCTGTTAGTCATGATGTATTTTCTCAATCAGAAAAGTGATCCACAATTACGTGGAAGTCATTGGGCCATCGAGCAACCTGTTCTACAGCCCGGGGGGCTCTTATCCACTCCCACCGATCCTTCTGTGCCTGGCCAACTCTTACTCATCCTTGTGTCTTGCCTTAGGCAGGAAAGCCTGTATTGACCCTCTCCAAAAACTAGATCACCCCATTACACATCACCATGGTTCCTGCCATGCCTGAGCCCCAAGTGCATGTGTAATTAATTAATTGTCCCCTATTTGTCTCCCCTTTCTCTATGAGGATTGGGACCGTATCTGTATTCCCAAACCAGGAATAAATGTTCGTTGAATGGGTGATGGGTAGATGAACAGCCTGCCTGGGACAGGGACTTAGAGAACCTAAGTGATCTGTTTAAATACTTTCATTTTCTTCCCATTGCCTTATTGGTTTTCACCCCTTTTGGGTCAACGGTGTTTCGTGCGTCCCCCACCCCCATCGCCAGGTTTAATCCCCGTTGTCAACCGGTATTAACTTCAGGCTCTGAACACAGAGATTGCTGTCACTTCCAATTTGCCCCTCAATGCATTTCTTTTTTAATCATTCCCATGGTAGGGATTGGGAGAAAGGGGAAAAAACAGACACGTGGGTAGGTTTGGGGTAGGGACGTGTTGGGGAGGAGGGGAGGGGAGATTAAAGGTGAATTGATTTAATAAAAATCAGGGAGAACCATCGACCATTTAATTCCCCTTCTCAAACCCCTGGGCTGACCAGACAGAGCCTTTGAGAGGAAACTTGCTCTTTGCTGCCATCTGGTGGCTATCATTGGAGCAGCTCCCGTAGAAAAAACTACCCCACAATTATGTAGCACCTCCGAGTGTTCAAGGTTCTGCACCAGGCAATCTATAAATATGAATAATTACTTACATTTTTACATTCCTTTAGCAATGATTAGTCATTTTCCTATGCAGTATTTCAACTCATCCTCTTAGCAACCATCCGAGGTATGCCCTGAGCAGGTAAAATTATTCCCATTTTACAGATAAAGAAACTGAGACTCACCCTGCACAGGGCCTTGCAGCTGGTGAAGATCAGAGTTCATATGAGACTGAAACCAGGTTCTCCAACTCCTAGTTCACAACAAAACAGGTATGTATTACTTCCTCGGTTTTGTTCAGGGAAGAAGACAAAAAAAAAATACTACATTTCTCAGCATTGCAGGGATGAAGACCCTGACAAATAACAACAACAACAAAAAATAACAAAAGAAAGAAAGAAAAGGAAAATGCAACAAAAAGAGAGAGAAGGAAGAAATTACATCTCTATATTTTTTTCAGCTCTAAATTTATTGATTTTAAATAATATACCCAAATTTTAAGATTCAGATCAGTGAGAGACAAGTAAGAATCAACTAAGTTCTTTACTTAAAGCTTGGTGTTGCATGGAACCCTGAAAGTCGCACAAATTATTCTTCCTTCCAAACTAAGTGTCCTCTACCCAGTGTCCCATGATCTTATTGTACACACAAGCCCACTGGGAATCATGTTATAAAGTAGAGTCTGATTAAGCAGTTCAGCTGGGTACCTTGGAACTTTACCTGCCATGTTCAATGCACTCCTCCGAAATTGGAAAAAACAGGACCTCAGAGTGTACTTCAGTATTCTTATACTGCCATATCGTGTACTGCCAAAGTCTTCCTGTTGAAGGCAAGTCTTGTTGAGATTACTTTATATTCCAAATATAAGGACCATATCTGTTTTATAGATCAGGGCTTCTCAACCTCGGCACCAGTGGTATTTGGGGCCAGATAAGTGTATGTTGTGTCCCATACATTGCAGGATGTCTAGCAACATCCCATCCTCCTACCCATTAGAAGCCAATAGCATCACCCCAGTTGTGACAGCCAAAAATGTCTCTAGCAATTGCTGTTGCCCCTCCCCCCGAGGGAGGCAAGGTCACCCTCAGTTGAGAACCACCAGTATAGATCAATGACGGCTTATAATTCAAGAATGCCCACCACCATCTGCTTGTGGGAGTATACATTGGCAGAAACCATTGAAGGATGAATTGGAAAGTAGGCTCTGGAAAGCAATCATTAAAATATTCAAAATATTTGCGTTGGAAGGAAAAGGAAAAGATTTATTATTTATAGCTCTTGAAGAGTAATAGATTCATTAGGAATAAAGGTTTGACAATGTATAAGACTGTATTTTCCTCAAGTGATAGACACAGATTCAGTGGCTGCCAGCTCCTAAAGATCCCTGAAGCAGCCGGGGGCATGAGAAACTCTTGGGTAATTGACTGGAGGTGTGGGCATCTGGCTTAACCTACAAATAATTTCCTGTACTACAGTGATTGGTCCAAGAATGACCCAATCAGAGTACTTGCCAAGAGTTCTAAGTAATCTGAGGGGGGAGGGGAGGAAGAGGGTATTTATCCTCTCTGGTCATAAGGTTATAAACATGGAAGCCCAGTGTCCAACAATCATGCTCTTGCCTAAGGAAGAAGTTGCTCTGGGAAAAAAAAAAAAAAAATGAAGCCAATAGACAGAAGGAAGGATGGCTAAGAGATACAAAGAATCCATGTGATGTTCAGGTCTTTGGTTCTGGCCATTCCTGTGGCCAACTCCAACCAGGACATTCTTATGGTTTCCTCATATAAGCCAATAAATTCTCTCTTTTTATTCAAGCTAATTCATACTGGATTCCTATCCCCTGTAACCATGGGATCCTGCTAATGCACCTTGGCAAAGACATAGAGAATGACCCAGAGCAATGGTAAAATTTTCACACATAAGTGACCCAAGAAAAGAATACCTATGCAAACTAGATGGGTGCAAATTCACCTATGGGCCTATTTTGTAAATCCTGGTGTGGTACTTGCAAACACTCAGCAGCTATGGCTGCCTCTTGGCATATACAGATAGCCACCACCACGGTCCCCATTTGCTGAAGGTTTTATGCTTCCCAAAGATTTCAGGTTCATTATGTCACTTGCCTTGCACCACAGCTCAAGCAGACAGAGAAAGGAAATTTTATCATCCCCGCTTCCAGGTGAGAAAATGAAGACACCATGAAGTAAATGACTTTTTTATGTAATTCAGGGGTTTGGAAAGAGATCAGCCGTTCTCAAATTCAATCAGTCACGAACTGTGTCATGAGTGATTCGATGCTAATGGTTCAAGTACTGAAGCTTGAGAATGATTCATCTATTTTTAAATAATACATTATCCCTATAACAACCTAATTCTTGCCAGCATTTAATATGTTTTCCTGAGAGGGAGAAAAAGGAATGGAATTACAGCTGGCATATTGGGAATTCCCACGGGAGTGACCTGCGTGTGAATGCCTGATCAACTGCATCCGATGAGAAAACAAAGTGCAGAATCAATTGATGAGCCAGTCCCGGAAGTTGCTTCCAGCTCTAAAACTTGATGATTCACCCGAAGTAAACAATGACTTGATGACATTCAAATCAAAACTCACCGCTCTTCCCTGTCCATGTGTCTCACTAAAAATCACTCACTTCAAAGAGTGGTAGGATGATCATAAAATGTATTATTCAAAGCAGGATACTTTGTTTTAAGAGGAAAGAGAATGGAACACCAGGCAACAGATTAACAGGAACTGTGTTTAGTAGACCAGGACTGAAGTTATCCTAAGTCTATGTAACTCAAGAAAAGTCAATTTACAAAACCAGAAACTGCCAGCTCTGCCCCTAGAAACATCACCTTAAAGGCGGGTTGGATATACCCTGGTTTCAGTTTCCCCAGAAGCAGACCCTGATACAAAGATCTGGGTTCAAGTGGTGTATTTGGGAAGTGAAGAAAGCACGTTGTAAGGGCATGGGGAAGTTAGACAAGGAAGGAAAGGCAGGTAGTAAGGGTATGTTGTCGTGCTAGCTGTTACTGTGGGCAACTGGAACATGATTCCTGTGGTGGCCATAGAGATGTGCCACCCACATCCTGCCTCTAGAAAGGACTGGATGTCCAGCCTCGGGGCGTGTGGTCAGCTGTCTGACCTTCAGAGTCAGCCTCAGCTGCAGAGAGCTGTTCAGCCCAAGGTCATGCTCTTCCCAGGGCAGCCTGCACCTGTTGCCTGAGCAAGGCAAGGGCATAAAGGCTGGTCATCTCCACCTGCTATAGGACGCTTTGATGAGCAGTCCTTGCTCCAGAGCTTCCCCACTGGGTTGGCCAGACCTTTGCCAAGCCTGCATTGCAGCCAGATTCTTTCCTCTGCTCAATTCTGCTTCTTCCCATTGATTCCTAATGAGCATTTTGTATCCCCCCAAACTCTATATAAGCATCTGCTTCCAGAGAACCTAACCCAAAACCATGCCTCTGGGGAAACTCAGGGAGTAAAATAGAACAGGCACCTCAGAGATTCATGGGATATAAAGCAGCCACTCAATCTCTAGCACCTGAGACTCCTGGGGAGCCCAGTTTCCAACATTGTTGGTAATTCTTTGCTCAATAGGGGTGTTATTAAGAACAGTTTGCCAGGACACCTATAAGCAAAGATTAGACTCACAAACAGGCTGCATCTGAATTGCCATTGGGTGTTCTTAGATGCACAAAGCCCGCTGGGTATACATTTTAAAACACCATTTGTAGATCTATCTTTGTTCCTACCTCCCAGCTTGTGCTCATGAAAATAAGTACACCACATGATACTAATTTGAAGGGCAACTGTGACCTTGTGAAACACACAATTCCAGTATGTTGGTGGATTTCTAACTGGTGGCCCAAGAGAGGCATTGCTGTATATAAGTCCTATAAGTCTCCTAAGTTCATTTAACACGTATTTATTGAGCACCTGCTATGTGACAGGCAGTTCTAAGCACTAGATTCTAGAAGGGAGAGGCCAGAGGGGACTGTGCCTCTGTATCTGCATCTGGCCACAGAGTCAGCTTATAAACCATTCTGTGTGTCTTCATGCTGTGTGTCATTCTATAGAACAATAATCAAGTGCCTTCGATGTGCTCAACACCATGCTAGGCACAGGTGCATAGGAAGATCACAGAATGGGAGAAATCATGGTCAAAAATAAAGGAAAAATGTTACGCCTCACTTGTATTTATTTATTTCAGGCGTCCTCAAACCATGGCCCGTGGGCCACATGCGGCCTGCCGAGGACATTCATCCGGCCCACCGGGTGTTTTTGCCGCCACTGCCTGTCCTGCTTAGCAGCCGACTCGTCCCAGGCCCACAGTGCGCATGTGTGGAATGTGCGCCACACTCTCCAACGGCACTCCAACGGTCTGAGGGACAGTGAACTGGCCCCCTGTTTAAAAAGTTTGAGGACCCCTGATTTATTTATACCCTCCTGTGTTCCAGGAAAGATTTAAGACAGCTTATACAGATACATAAAACATAGCCAGATAGCACAATAAGTAGGAATGAAGGAAGAAAAAGAAAAACAAGAGTGAGGATTGAAATGGGGCCAGAGATGAAACTAACACGGAGGTAAATATGACAAATTTCTCTATGCTCATAGCCTGGTGTGATCGCTGGTGCAGGAGAAGCTGCTGGGGCCCTGCCCAGATGAGCCAGCCCCAGAAGTTGCTTCCAGCTCTAAAATATGATCATTCACCCAAAGTAAACAATCAGTTGAGCCCCTCGGCACTCATCTCTATAAGCCAAAAGGATGCTCACTGGACTCTCTGAATGAGAGCTTTGTTCAGGCAGTAGCAGCACACCTGGTCAGCACGCAGGATAGCTCAGAAATCTCAGAGTTCATGTACCCAGAAGCAGCCCCCACCCGATCGATGGTGGATGGAAGCTGGTAGATAAATACCCAGCTCCTTCTCCCCTCCATTGAGATAACACTGAGCTCCAGTTGTCTAGAGCAGTAACCTGCTTGGTAACGCACCTTTTATTGGCTGTCTTCCTCTCTGTGTCTCCCTTTTCCACCTCCCCACATTGTCCTTTCCTGGGACCACCTCCCAAATAGACTACCTGTCTCGGCGAGGGTTCTTTAGGAACCTAAGCGAAGACAACTTGCTTTGCCCTCCTCTGCCATTTGTTGTAGAACTCCAGGATCCTGCCAAGTTTACTCCCTGTTAGAATTTTCAGGAATTCACATATTCAGAAACAAGTCTAGTCCACTACCAGGTTTGTGGGACTTTCCTACAATGTAGGGGCGTGAGACACCCCTACATCAACCAGACATGCTGCTACTGCTGCTGGTTCTGACTAGCTTGCGTGATTTCCACTTTATCCAAGGGATATCTCCACCTTGCACCACTGGGTACCCCCTTTCCTGCCAGGCACTGTTGCCTCCTATTGAGTACCAACTGGCCCAAGATGCCAAAGCTATCTGATGTTCAATGGTGATGTTCAGTAGAGGGGAATACCTCCTATCCGCACGTTCCAACACAGTCACGAGATGCCAGAACAACGTTGCTTGGGGACAAAAACAGCTTTGTATCAAACAACCCTCTTTTTGTTACATAACCCTTTTAAAATCCTTTTGATTTTTACTTATAGCCAGAATGTAAAACTCAGGCATGGCAAGCCCATAAGCACTGGTCCTGAGACTTAATCTGAGTGACAGGTACCCCATTGTCCTCAAAAGTCACTCATCCAGACTCTAGCCAAATAAGCCTCATTGTGAGTCAAATATGTCTGACTGGGGTTGTCTTCTCTTTTGATATCTCCTGGGATATCTAAAGGTCCCTAGGTCCCTCATGCAAATAGGATCCATGCAAAACGTACAAGGTGTCTTAGAATATGAGATTATTAATTAAATACTGTTGAATATCGGAGGACGTCTACCAAAACTAGTCAGTTTTTGGGTTTTTTCTTTGGCAATTATTAGGGAAAGGGGTAAACTATCCATTGAATCCCCTTCTCCATCATTTTTATGAAAAATGTGTCTGGCTACTGCTGTGCTCTAAAACTATCAATGGCTCCCCATTAGCTTTCAAATAAAACTCAGACTTCTTAATATGACCCACTGGCTTTTGCTGGCTCCTGCTTGCCAACCCCATCTCCTATGCCTTCCCCTTTAGCTCACCACATCGTAGCCATGTGTCTTCCTTTCCTTTCCTCAGACACATCTAACTGTTTCCCACCTCAAGGCCTTTGCCTCTGCTGTGGCTTCTGCCTGGAATGCTCTTCCCAGGGCTCTTGCATGGCTGATTCCTTCTTATTCTTCAAATGTCAGCTTCTCAGAGAGATTGGCCAGGCTCCTTATCTAAAGTAGAGCCCCCCTTCACCATTCGATGAAGTTACCCTTTATCAAATCACTAGATTTCTTTTTTCCGTAAAACGTACAGAACCCGCGATTATCTTATTCATGTGTTTTCTGCCTCCTTTCACTGGAATGTAAGTTCTGTGAGGGCAGAGACGTCGGTTTATTGCTCCTAAACCCCAGCATCTAGTGCAGTGCAGAACACAGACTTTCCGCCTAATGCAGTGTTGGCGAGTGAATGTGGAAAAGCAAGTGCTCGTCGTTCTGTTCTCAATAGCAGAAAAGCAGATATTTTTAGTTCATCACAAACTGATAGCATATCATTAAACTATGAGTTAACAAGCAAGGAGGACAGCACAGATCCTTAATTTCTCTCATTTAAAACATTTCAATGATCATATCGTAAGACCTGTCTTAATGATTCTGACCCTATATGAGCACCAATAACTGGCATTGGAGGAGGAAAACTTCATCAAACTCTTGCAACTCAACCCGTAACCAATGTCTGTGCTGGACTAGAGTCTAAGGAAAGGTCAGTAAAAGTGGCAAACATATTATTCCTAACCAACTTTTTCACACGGTAGCAAAAAACCATAAAAGTTCACAGTATGTGCTCAAAAAAATTATTTTGAATAACACATGAAACCACAATGAAAAAAGTAAAAAGATACAGATGACATTTTTTTTTTTTTTTTTTTTTTTTTGAGACAGAGTCTCACTTTATTGCCCAGGCTAGAGTGAGTGCCGTGGCGTCAGCCTAGCTCACAGCAACCTCAAACTCCTGGGCTCAAGTGATCCTCCTGCCTCAGCCTCCTGAGTAGCTGAGACTACAGGCATGCACCACCATACCCGGCTAATTTTTTTCTATATATATTAGTTGGCCAATTAATTTCTTTCTATTTATAGTAGAGATGGGGTCTCGCTCTTGCTCAGGCTGGTCTCGAACTCCTGAGCTCAAACAATCCACCCACCTGGGCCTCCCAGAGAGCTAGGATTACAGGCGTGAGCCACCGCCCCCGGCCAGATGACATTTATTTTAATAATACATCTTATTAAACCCAATATAACCAAAATATCCTCACTTCAACATGTGATCAATATAGAAAATGATAAATGAAATACTTATATTCTTCTTCTTATACTAAATCTTTGAAATCCAGTAGTTTTACACCTACAGAATAATTTAATTGGAATATTAAATTTTTTTTTTTGAGACAGAGTCTCGCTCTGTCACCCTGAGTAGAGTGCAGTGGTGTCATCTTAGCTCACTGTAACCTCAAACTCCTGGGCTCAAGCAGTCCTCCTGCCTCAGCCTCCTCAGTAGCTGGAACTACAGACGCACGCCAGAAGGTCTGGTTAATTTCTCTATTTTTAATAGAGATAGGGTCTTGCTCTTCCTTAGACTGGTCTTGAACTCCTGAGCTCAAGCTAATCCTCTCTCCTTGGCCTCCCAGAGTGCTAGAATAACAGGCATGAAGCCACCACGCCCTGCCTGGGGATGTTAAATTTGACTTGGAAATAACTCCTGTGTATTTAGATTTCATAAAATTTATCGTTGAAAAAGTAGGTTCATATACCTAAGTATTCCAAAGATATTTAAAAGCTTTCCAGTACCCGAATCAAGTATCAGTTGTTTAATTTAAAATGGAACTTAATTACATTATGCTAAGCAAAAAAGGGCAGACACAAAATGTCACATATTATATGATTCCATTTATATGAAATATCCAGAATAGGTAAATCCCTAGAGACAGAACAGAGATTGGTGGTTGCCAGGGCCTGGGAGGAGAGGAGAATGGAGAGTTTAATGACTATAGGGATTTTTTTTGGGGTGGGGGGGGAATGATAAAAATGTTTTGGAATTAGAGATGTTGGTTCCATGACATGGTAAGTGTACTGCACGCCATGGAATTGTCCATTTTAAAACGGTTCATTTTATGTTATGTAAATTTCATCTTGATAAAAAAATATTGAAAAAACAAAATTGAAATAAAATTGCAACCTCAGTTCCTCAGTCACAGCAGCCACAATCCACGTGCTCAATAGCTCAAGGCTATGGCATTGTAGGGCAGGGGACTGGGCTATTCATATGCAGAGTCTATGGCAGCGTTTTAAATTATTTATTTCTGTTTTTGCTTCCCAGTACTTCCCAAAAGCTTTCAAGGTGAAGTGTCCCAGTTTATTTAAACACCCCCTGGCAGCCACTGAAGTGTCACGTTTGTGTTTCACAAGAGGCAGCCGTGAATCTGATTGCTACTGTTCCACATGATTAGCACGCTTTGGGTGACAGATTGCTGGGTTTGCCACACTTCTGAGCAGGTTGTGAATCTTTCCTCATTTTTCTGAAGGGCATGAAGCCATCCAGAAGCTTGTGGTCTGTGCCTCAAGGAATGACTTATCATGGCTTCTAGCAGCCGTCGCCTCCAGGGAGTTGCAAAGGAGCAAGGAGCTCACGCAGAGCAGGAACGGTGCCAGTAGTGACGTGTATGAAAAGAGCAGTTCAAATGATGAGGGGTGTAATACCTTCAGATCTGATGAGCTCACCTGGTCCCTCCCAGATGAGCAAGAACAAATTGCCCTTTTTTTTTTTTCAACGCCCCAGAGATAAAGATCACAACCACTCTTGTTTTCTCATTGCACTGAATCATACCTCTCAGGTGTCAAGAAGTATTTCTCTAAGTCTCACCCAAACCTCTCCTATTAGTTTATCTGGTAAATCTCTCAGGCAAATCAGACATCATTGAATGATGGCTGTTCCCTGAATGATATCAGGACCTGTTACCTGGAAATAACTCTTCAGCATTTTCTCATTTTTGATGCTTCTACAACTCAATATGATCATCTAATTTGTAGATTGCCTGGGCTGCCTCTTCTCTCTCTTTTTTGTTTGCCCATTGCTTCTCTCTCTCTCCCTCTCTCTTTTGCTCTCTCTCTCTCCCTTATCAGATTGGAGAGAAGAGTAAAATAAAATTTCCATTGTTCAGTTTTTTCTTGGCCAGCCCAATAGTGGAAATGTAATCCAGTTCTACCTTTCTAATATTGAGGTGGTAGCTATCAGCATAAATCTATACCTCTCTTATTTATTTATCATATAGGCCTTGGATAGTTTCTTTTTTTTTTTTCTTTTTGAGACAGAGTCTCACTCTGTTGCTCAGGCTAGAGTGAGTGCCATGGCATCAGCCTAGCTCACAGCAACCTCAATCTCCTGGGCTCAAGCGATCCTGCTGCCTCAGCCTCCCAAGTAGCTGGGACTACAGGCATGTGTCACCATGCCTGGCTAATTTTTTGTATATATATTTTTAGTTGGTCAATTAATTTCTCTCTATTTTTGGTAGAGACGGGGTCTCACTCAGGCTGGTTTCGAACTGCTGACCTTGAACAATCTTGGCCTCCCCGAGTGTTAGGATTTTACGGCGTGAGCCACCATGCCCAGCCCTGGATAGTTTCTTTAAAAAAAAAAAAAAAAAAACTATAAAATGCAAACCATGGTAACACATTCAATCCTGTTGCTGACAAAAGTGATGGCTTTTACAGACACCTCAGAAGAAATAACAAATATTCCCAAAAGAATTGCTGTCATTTATGCCTCTTTTAAGGTTAAACTTGACCGTATGCAATGTTTCATTTAAAAATTTTTGATTTCAAATAACAGAATGTCCTATGACTAGCATAAGCAAAAAGAAAAAAGGGAGGAAGAGGAGGAAGTTAATGAAAGGGTACTGAAGGTATTTTATGGAAGCAAAGGAAAAGTTAGATGACTGAAATTCAGAAAAAGAAGAAATCAGGGTAAGTTTTGAGGATCCAGCTCATGAACTTTAGAGCACTGTCATTAACATTTTATTCCAGGACTCCCAGTTAAATTTGACTTCCAGATAAACAATGAATAATTTTTCAGATAAACAATGAATATGTCCAAATGGGACATACTCTAAAAAAATCATTGGTTGCTTATCTGAAAGTCAAAGTTAACTGGGTGTCAGTCCTTTATTTTTACTTGATAATTCTGGCAATCATATGGAAATGGAATCATCTATTCTCTGTTCCTTCCTCTCAGTAGTTTTAGCCTAGCTAGAAACTACACTTCCCTGCCTCCTTTATACCGGAAGTAGTCATGTAACTAGGTTCTCATCGACAGTGAAGTGAAGTGTGTCATTTCAGCAGCTTACCCACCCAATTTCTCTTTCCCCCTTTTCCATAGGCTCAAGCACTGTGTTGGTGTTGGTGGCCAGCGTGTGCCATGCAGATGAAGACAGCTCCTGCCCAGGGAATGGCAGAGCAACAACACAGAAGGAACCTGGGTTCCCATTCAGCTTCCTGGAGCAGAGCTGCTGTCTTAGTCCATTTTTTGTTGTGTATAACATAATACCTGAAACTGGGTAATTTATATGGAAAAGAAATTTATTTCTTACAGTTATGGAGGCTGAGAAGGTCAAGGTCAATGGGCTCACCTGGTGAGGGTCTTCTTGCTGGTGGGTTCTGTCTGCAGAGTCCCAAGGCAATACAGGGTATCATATGGCAAGAGGGCTGAGCATGCTATCTTAAATCTCTCTACCTCTTCTTATAAAGCCACCAGTCCCACTCCCATGATAACCCATTGATCCATTAACCATGGATCCGGGAATGGATTAGTCCATTCATGAGGGCAGAGCTCTCAAGGTCCAATCACCCCTTAAAAACCTCACCTCTCAATACTGCCACATTGGGGATTAAATTTCAACATGAGCTTTGGAAGGAACAAATATTCAAACCATAGCAGCTGCCCAATCTCCTTGAACAAATGCCTATTTATGGACTAGAACACAAGAAAGAAACTTCTAACTTGTTTAATTCCCTGTATTTTTTTTTTTTTTTTTTTTGAGGCAGAGTCTCACTTTGTTGCCCAGGCTGGAGTGAGTGCCGTGGCGTCAGCCTAGCTCACAGCAACCTCAAACTCCTGGGCTCAAGCAATCCTGCTGCCTCAGCCTCCCAAGCAACTGGGACTACAGGCATGCGCCACCATGCCCGGCTAATTTTTTTCTATATATATTAGTTGGCCAATTAATTTCTTTCCGTTTATAGTAGAGATGGGGTCTCGCTCTTGCTCAGGCTGGTCTCGAACTCCTGAGCTCAAATGATCCGCCCACCTCGGCCTCCCAGAGAGCTAGGATTACAGGCTTG
>VSMD01047778.1:0-53123 GCA_008750895.1 Mirza zaza
CTTCATCCACGCAACAGAAAAATGAAAAACACAGAGTTGTTATGAAGAATAAGTATAAAAAAGTATGGGAAGGAACTAGTCCAGTTCCTGACACATAATAAGTGCCAGCTACTCGTATTACTAACAATTTGGCTGGGCGTGATGCCTCACACCTGTAATCCCAGCACTTTGGGAGGCTGAGGCAGGAGGATTGCTTGAGGCCAGAAGTTCAAGACCAGCCCAGACAACATAGTGAGACCCCATCTCTACAAAAAATTTAAAAATTAAGCTAGGTATGGTGGTGCATATCTGTAGTCCTAGCTACTTGGTAGGCTGAGGTGGGAGGATTGTTTGAGCCCAGGATTTTGAGGTTACAGTGAGCTATGATTGAACCACTGCACTCCAGCCTGGGTGACAAAGAGAGACTTTGTCTTTAAAAAAAAAAATGATAATAATAATTAACATCCCATAGGAACGATCTCTAAATCCCTATACCCACAATCTGGTCGTGAAGTTTGGTTAAGAACTCTTATGTTATCCTAAAATTATATATAATAAATCATCTTTCCCAAATCTGTGTAATTGTATATTATAAACCAAATATACATGTATGTAGTGTGTATCATAACCCAAAACATATATGTGTACGTGTGTTTATATGTGTGTATGCGTGTGCATGTATTTTGCCTGGCCTGGTATTGGAATTTCTAGCTCTAAGGTGAAAACAATGATAATTCCTATGGGTGCACAGTTTTAAAAGAGCCCTGGGTAAAGAAAAGCATGATATCAGCCCTGAGTTTTCTAATATTCTATTCTCTTCCACTCTTGACTGACACTTTACCTTATTTAGCCTCTGCCGCCTGGTCTCGAAACCTCTAAATAGACGAGTTATTTCAGGCTGGCCAAACCCTCGGCAGTATTTGCCAGCAGCGTTTTGGAAACAGATCTCCCTACTGCAGGCAGGAGCAGCAGCCAGAGCGCGGGGCCCAGCCCTGTTCCCCCGGGGGTCCGCCCAGCCCAGCTCGCAGAAGGCAGCACGGGCAAGGGAGACGCCTGCCTTAAGGTCTTTGCCAAGTGCATGCTCCAGGCAAGGTTACCCAGCTGAGAGAGCCTCCGTGTCTCCACTGCTAAAGTGGAGGGTGGGGTCAGTTCAACTTTGCACGGTTATTGGGATAATCGACTGAGTTAATGACTAAAGTAGTCACTCATACGTGGCAGTTAATGACTAGATAAAGTCTGTTATTACAAATCAGGGACTAGCCTGGGTGTGGGGGGAGAGGAGTGAGTGGGCTTTGCACATAGTGGGATTAAATATGGGACATCCCTGAGCATTTCCTGCAGGTCCTGTGCCTGCAGGGCGGGAGGGAGGAGAGAGACTTCTCTCCGAGACTTCAGGCACAGGAAGGGCCCCCGAAGAAGGACAGTCCAGCACAGGAGTTGGCCAGAGCACCAAGGAGATCCTTCTAGCTCAATTCAGCCTCGTCTTCCTCCAGGGCTGGCAGGAACAGTTCCTTAAGCTCATCACAAATCAACACGGTAAGGGATGGTTCCAAAAGACGCTGCTCTCAGCAAAGCCACACATTTCAGGTGGGTTGACTTGCCGACTGCAACTTGCAGGCTTCCAGATGGCCCAGAAACCGCCGGCACACACAAATTCCTTGGGCTCGAAGGTTCTGTATGTTTCCGAAAAGACTTTCTTCCATGTTTTTTTTTTCTTTTGCTTTCAACATCATTTATTGAGAGTCTACTACTATGTTCTAAGTGCCATCGCTGGTGCCGGGAACCCAGCAACGAACGGGCTGGCCCACGTCCCCGCCCGCTGGAGCTTGAACGCTTGGGAGTGTCCAGAGCAAGTGCAAAGGCCCTGAGGCAGGCCGGCAGGTTGGAATTCCTTCTCTACGCACGAGGACATTGAGGCTCGAGAAAAGTAAGTGACTCACCCAAGGCCGCTCATCAGATAAAATGAAGACTTGGGTCTTGAAATCAGTCACTCATTTATTTCAGAACTCTTAGCACTGGTCAGATAAGATAATTTGCCCCAGTTGCAAAGTCATTTGTTCCAGCTTCCCTACAAACCAAAGGCCATCTAGTACTGGTTGTATAATTATCACTAATGGCTAATATTTATGGAGTGCTTACTCCATACAAAGTGTTATACTGAACGGTTTACATGCATTATCTCATTTATGTCTCTTGAGAAATCTCTAAGCAAGTACTGCTAATACCCCCATTTTCCAGATGAGGAAACTGAGGCTTAGAAAGTTTAAATTATTTGTCCAGGGACACATGGCTAGTGGAGCAGCGGTGCAGGTGTACAGAGCCTGGCAGGCTGCTCTTCAGCCACTAAATGGCTTTTCTGAAATGTAATGCCCAGCGGGAAATAATTCTAGCGATAAATGAAGACATGGTTTCTCTACATGGCCCCTAAGGGGAGCAGAGACAGGGGGCTTCCCGCCAAGACTGAGCGCCAAGACATTTGTGCTAGGGCCAGCACTGGGGCCAAAGTTGGCAACAAAGGAGACAGCAGAGGCCGTGTCTAGAAGGAGCCCTGGGCGAGCCAGACAGCGTCACTGAGGCACAGGAGGAGAGACAAGGTACAAGGAAGGAGAGACGGGGTGCGAGGACGTGGAAAGGAACAAGGGACCCGGGACCCAGCGAGCAGCAGGGATGGCAAAGCACAGAGGCCAGGAGAGACAACCGGGGGGCCAGAGTGAGGTGCCGAGAGGGTGCACGGCGTCACCTGGGACGCAGAGAGAATCAGCAGGACACTGAGGCCCCTGTCACCTGCAATCTACAACCTGCTCCCCTGCGGGTCCGCCTCTGCACAAGGCGACCCTCAAGGACAGCCTCTTGCGCAGAAGGATTTTAGGAGTGCAAGAGCAGAGTCACCTTCCTCCGGGAAGGGGACCGGAAGCGAAGGCCATGAGGCACAGCTTTAAAGTTCCTGTGAAACCCAGCCAGGCACGGTGGCTCACGCCTGTCATCCCAGCTCTCTGGGAGGCCGAGGCGGGAGGATCGTTTGAGCTCAGGAGTTGGAGACCAGCCCGAGCAAGAGTGAGACCCCGTCTCTACTAAAAGTAGAAAGAAATTAATTGGGCAACTAAAAATATATAGAAAAAATTAGCCGGGCATGGTGACGCATGCCTGTAGTCCCAGCTACTTGGGAGGCTGAGGCAAGAGGATCGCTTGAGGCCCAGGAGGTTGAGGTTGCTGTGAGCTAGGCTGACGCCACGGCACTCACTCCAGCCTGGGCAACAAAGCGAGACTCTGTCTCAAAAAAAAAAACTTGACCTCGCAGAAACGAACAAGGCTTTGAGGGACGCAGACCTGAGGGCGGTGGGGCCCTGGGCGGGTCACTATTGTCCTGGGGTCTCTATTTGTCCCTCTGCCTGGTGGAGATGAAAAACATTTACTTTACAGGCTCTTAGGATTCAACTAAGTACATTTTTAAATACGAAACTCTTAGACCAGAGCACGTACTTAATACACGAAAGGTATATTCTTCTTCTTATTATTATTATTATTGTTATTGAGTTTAAAAAGCATCTTCTGCAGTTTGGCAGTTTCTTACAAAACTGAGCATACTCTTATCGAATGATCCAGCAATCGTGCTCCTTGGTATTTATCCAAAGGAGTTGAAAACTCACGTCCACACACAAACCTGAACATGTATTTGTTTATTTATTTATTTTGAGTTAGAGTCTCACACTGTTGCCCAGGCTGGAGTGCCGTGGCATCAGCCTCACTCACAGCAACCTCAAACTCCCGGGCTCAAGCGATCCTCCTGCCTCAGCCTCCCGAGTAGCTGGGACTACAGGCATGCGCCACCATGCCCGGCTCATTTTTTTTTCTATCTATTTTTCGTTGGCCAATTAATTTATTTCTATTTTTACTAGAGGCAGGGTCTTACTCTCGCTCAGGCTGGTTTTGAACTCCTGACCTTGAGCGATCCTCCCGCCTCGGCCTCCCAGAGGGCTAGGATGACAGGCGTGAGCCACCGCGCCCGGCCTGGATGTGCATATTTAACTAGGCAGCAACCCAGATGCCCTGGTGGGTGAACGGATAAACTATCATACAGGTCTACAATATCATTCAGCGTTAAAAAAAATAAATAAATAAGCTGTCCAACCACGCAAAGACGCGGAGGAACTTTAAATGCACATCACCAAGTGAAAGGAGCCAATCTGATGAGGGTACACACCGCACAAGTCCAACTATGTGACATTCTAGAAAAGGCAAAACCACGGCGACGGTGACAAGATCGGAGTGTGCAGCTGCTGGGGAGAGGAGGGGATGAGCGAGGGGCGTAAACAGGAGCTTCAGGGCAGCAAAACTGTTCCGTGCGACAGTAAAGAGGGGACACGTGTCACCACGCATGTGTCCAAACCCGCTGAACGTGCACGGACGAAGGCGGCCCCATGCAAGCTGCGGGCGGCAACGCTGTGTCCGCGTAGAGTCACCAGGTGTGACAAATCGCCGTCTGGTGGGGACGTTGATGTGGGGGCCGTGCGTGTGACAAGGGGGGAGGAGACAGGGGACACAGAGGAACTCTGTGCTTTCGCTCCATTTTGCTGTGAGCCTAAGACGGCTCTAAAAGCTTAAAATCTATTCTTTTAAAGCTCTAAAACAAAATGAAATGAAAAAAAATAAATAAATGGGCCAAAGCTACGGTTCTTGATGGGGGAGGAGAGAAAAGGGATCTTCCGATGTTATTTTCTCCATGAATTTACTTCTGATCATCTCAACCGAATTAGTCTTTTTTTTTTTTTTTTTTTTGAGACAGAGTCTCACTTTGTTGCCCAGGCTAGAGTGAGTGCCGTGGCGTCAGCCTCGCTCACAGCAACCTCCAACTCCTGGGCTCAAGCGATCCTCCTGCCTCAGCCTCCCAAGTAGCTGGGACTACAGGCATGCGCCACCATGCCCAGCTAATGTTTTCTATATACTTTTAGTTGTCCAGCTAATTTCTTTGTATTTTTAGTAGAGACGGGGTCTCGCTCTTGCTCAGGCTGGTTTCGAACTCCTAACCTCAAGCTATCCTCCCGCCTCGGCCTCCCAGAGTGCTAGGATTACAGGCGTGAGCCACCACGCCCAGCCCCAACCAAATTATTACAATAGCTTTCTTTTCTCAGGTCATTCTTCGCATTGCAAATGTCTGGCAATTGTGATGACATTAAAATCCTTAGGGGATCTGTCTTCTTTCCTTGCTGTGATGCAATGCATCAGAAGGTTCCTGTGGGAGACGGTGCACTTCCCCATTCTCCACCTGGCAGTGCCGGCCCCATGCCTTGCAAGTGGGTGATGGCTCTTAAAAACATGCTTCTTAGGCCGGGCGCGGTGGCTCACGCCTGTCATCCTAGCACTCTGGGAGGCCGAGGCGGGAGGATCGCTCGAGGTCAGGAGTTCAAAACCAGCCTGAGCAAGAATAAGACCCGGTCTCTACTAGAAATAGAAAGAAATTAATTGGCCAACTAAAAATAGATATAAAAAATTAGCCAGGCATGGTGGCGCATGCCTGTAGTCCCAGCTACTCGGGAGGCTGAGGCAGGAGGATTCCTTGAGCCCAGGAGTTTGAGGTTGCTGTGAGCTAGGCTGACACCACGGCACTCTAGACCAGGCAACAGAGTGAGACACTGTCTCAAAAAAACAAAAAAAAACAAAACATGCTTCTTAAATTTAATAGATAGCTTTTAGACTTCTGCGCTGGCCAATAAGGTAGCCAGTAGCCATGTGTGACTATTTAAATTTAAAATTAATTTAAAACTAAAATTTAAAAAAAATCAGTTTCTCAGTTGCACTGGCCGCATTCGAGGCTCTCCATAGCCCAGGTAGCTAGTGGCTGCCATAGTGGACAGCTCAGGGAGGGGACATGCCCATCACCGCAGAAGGTTCTATTGGGCAGTGCTGTCCAGGAACATCCTTGCTCAACTTTTTCATTTACTCCTTGAATTAAAATTATCTTGGCAATTCATAAACTTTTGTTTTCAAATTGAACAATAAAGGTTTTTTGTTTTGTTTTGTTTTGTTTTTGAGACAGAGTCTCACTCTCTTGTCCAGGCTAGAGTACCGTGGTGTCAGCCTATCTCACAGCAACCTCAAACTCTGGGCTCAAGCAATCCTCCTGCCTCAACCTCCCGAGTAGCTGGGACTACAGATGTGCTCCACCATGCCCAGCTAATTTTATATATAATATATATTTTTAGTTATCCAGCTAATTTCTTTCTATTTTTTTAGTAGAGACAGGGTCTTGCTCTTGCTCACCTGGTCTCGAACTCCTGAGCTCAAATGATCGGCCCGCCTTGACCTCCCAGAGTGCTAGGATTACAGGCATGAGCCACCGCGCCCGGCCTATAAAAGTTTTCTTAAAAACTGTTTGAACTGCCCAGACTGTGCTCCCTAAATACCATTTACCACCAAGGAAAACCAAGTTCTTTAGAGACATGGCTGCGTCCAGTCTAAAGCAAGACACAAGCCTGTAGCTCTGGTCACGCCAGAAATCAAGCAAGCTATCAAAGACTACCGAGGTTTTGGCAAAAGAACACAGGAGTCAACTCACAGAAGCTTCCATTGGCCAACCGTGGGACAATTTGAGCATCAGTAAGATTAACCACAAGGACTGAGTCATACTGCACATGTAAAAATTTGTGACTTCATAATGACAGGGAAACAAAAACAAACTCTCAGTCCCTTTGGAAGATGCCTAACAATTCATTTTTATAAAGCCAGTAAGTAAAGTAGGAAAAGTGAAGCCTTTATCCTGTCTTTCCTGTATGAATTATTCCTCGGGGTAACCACAAATAGCTGAGGAGGGAGCGTGTCTGTCTACAGAAGGATTTCAGCCAGCAAATAAAGAAGGAATCAAATAATTAGAATATGGCATCTTGCAAATTCCTATGGAAATAGTGGATCTAGCAAATGATCCTGGATGTCTGCTAACATCACAGAGAGATGATCAGACATCGGCGGGAGTGTGGAGAGAACCAGAGAAATTTAAACACTGACTGGATATTTGGTTATATTAAGGAATTATTATTAAAGTGTGATTAGGTGCCGTGGTTGTGTATTTTATAAAGAGCTCTTATCTTTTAGAGACACATACTGAAATATATCCAGATGAACGATTTGATACTGGGATTTACTCAAAATAACACAGGGGTGGGCTGGGCATGGTGGTTCTTGTCTGTAATCCTAGCACTCTGGGAGGCCGAGGTGGGAGGATCGCTAGAGGCCAGGAGTTGAGACCAGCCTGAGCGAGAGCAAGACCTTGTCTCTACTGAAAAATGGAAAAAATAGCTGGGCATGGTGGCACAGGCCTGTCATCTCAGCTATTCAGGAGGCTGAGGCAGGAGGATGGCTTAAGCTCAGGAGTTTGAGGTTGTGAGCTATGATCGCTCCACTGCACTTTAGCCTGGGCAACAGAGCAAGACTACGCCTCAAAAAAAAAAAAAAAAAAAAAATCCACGGGGAAGGCCCAAAGTCAGTGGGGAGTACAAATAAAATTGGTCACCAGTTGTTGATTGCTGTCGCTGGGTTTATTATATCTGTGTTAAATTTTTCGTAATAAAAAGTTCATATTAAAGATCTCTGATTCAGTCCCAGTGTCTTGCCTGCCCAGCTCAAATCGTGTGCTTTTTAAAAATAAATTCTCCAGATTGGCATTGTTCTGTTCTAATTTTGACAGTTGGAGGGGCTTAGGCATGAATGTTCCGAGGGAAAACCAGGCTTTGAAAACATCCGAGAGCTGTTTCATTTGGAATCTGAGCAGTCAGCTTCCCCCAAATGGCAGCCAGATTACAAAGCTTTACTTACTTTCCGCCGAGGTTTCCTCCCTTCCCGGGCTGTTCTAATCCACTCACCAGGTTAGCATTCCTCACGCAGCATGAAAATTACATTATCCCAGAAATTTCCAGGTCAGCCTAGAGGGGTTTTGAAGTGCAAGAGGACGTGTCTCCTCCTTCTCATCTTCATCTTCCTCCTTCTTCTCCTTTAACAAAATGTAGGGAAACTCCTCTTTTGACAAATATTGAATAACTGATGCTACCTCCTGGGGGCCCCCCCGCCCTGGCCTCCTCCCCCCTCACCTTCCAAAGATGAGTCAGATCAAGACCTAGAAGCTCAAAGCTGTAGGTTGGAGGAGGCTTCTCCCGTTGGCCACACTCCCGGGCACAGGTGAACATTGTTCTCTAAGAACGGGTCTTTCAAAGAGGTTACAAGGTCTCAGTGGCATGCAACCAGTTTCCATCTTCGCTTTTCCTTCCAGGAAGCCTGAGCACCTGTTTCGATTGCTACTAGGTAATTTCCAATCACATCCCAGGCCCACCCACCCCTGTGATTATTCCTAAAGAGCTGGCTGGAGTTTTGGATGTTCTAGCACTTTCCTAACGCGTGCCTGTAGACAGCCTCCTGGTGTCTTTCCAGGCTGCCGTGGTGGACTGCTAGCTGTGCCTCCACCCCTGACCTTCTAGCTACTCTCTCCTTTCAGGGTAGACTGTCCAGGTGAAGACTACATTTCCCAGCTTCCCTTGCAGTCCAGTGTGCCTAGTAATTGGGAACAATAGAGCGTAGTCTAATGGCCACATTGACCTACAAGGGAAGCTGGGAAATGTAGTCTTCACCTGGGCAGTGTAGCCAAGGGGCTGGAGAGAATAAGGCTGGGACCATTCCTGGATCTTTTCCTTGGAGAAAGAGGCTCAGTGCTCCTGGTCCCTTCCCCCTCCTACTGCTCAGGAGATGGTGAGAAATAGGCTCACGAGCAGAGGGCTCGTGACGAAACAGAGTGATCCCGCCAGCTCTGAATTGCTACCTCTGGACTGTGACCTGGCAGATAAATTGCTTATATCTTATATAAGCCACTAGAGCTTCAAAACTCTTCCAACAACTTACTCTGCATGTTAACGAATATGGATGGCTAACTAACAACCACTGGGTATAAACTTTACTTGGGCAACCTCAAGCACCCCCTTATTTACCTGGGACAGCCCCTCCCCATCTCCTTCTTGTCCCAATTTGGTGTCTGTGACTCCATGCAGTGCTGTCACTTTGACGATGTCTCCATGGTTATAAATTCAGGATCACTCTGTGACACAGAAATTTCTCAGCTGAGCGTTCCATCCGACGTCTTCTCTTAAAGTCGAATGGCAAAGGAAGGTTTTGGATCCCCTGGCAGCATTCGGCTCTATTCCTACTTTTTTCTAGTCTCCGGGGTTTGTGTCTTTCTGGCTCTAGAGCATTTCCCACCAACAGCCAACAGCTCCGCCAACACCGTCCCGTTACAACACCGTGATCCATTACAACGCATAATGGGACTCGAGCACTTTAGAAGCTTTTACTAATTGAGCCGCTGAATATCCCTATGAAGTAGGTAACTATTATTGTCCCCAATTACTGTCAAGAAGCTGAGCTTGCCAGAGTCGTGCCGTGGGTGGAATTGGCCAGAAAGTCGATCGATCAGGAGACCTGCGTTTGGGACAGCTCTCTCATTAACCACTGGGTAGAAGTCACTTCCTCTCTCTCTGTTTGTGTGTGGTTGTGTGTGTGGTTGTGTGTAATCTGCATAACCCGCCCTCCCTCTGGGGTTTTTCCCATTGAGGGGGGAAGTGGAGTTTCCCCTGAAAAAAACAGACATGCCTACTGCGGCTCCTTCTGGGAAGAAGGTAATTCTGAGAGGGGAAATAAAGGTTTAAAGGAGACAAAACTGCTTCTTTATTGAGTCAGGACTCCAAGGTGAAGCAAGGCTTGGGCGAGTGGTTCCAGCATGGAAACGTGGAGAATGGCCCCAGTTAGGTGAAAATGTGGTCTGCTGGGTGTTGGGGAGGGGGGAAGGTGGGGATGGGAACACAGCCCAGGGGGCGGAGGCAGAGCCAGCAGCCCAGAGAGGAAGACCGGGGGGCTGGGCCCAAAGAGTGCAATGCAGTCCCCTGAGAAGTCCACCGGACCGACAAGGAAACCGAGGAGGGCAAACTGTGCCCACCACGAGCCCAGAGTGGGCCGTGCCATAATGAGTTGGGAACAAACAGAAGCCACAGGTTGCCGTGGCCTGGGGCGTACGGGGCCGTTGGGGTGGGCCCCCCCAAAGCCCCTGCTCCCCGAGACCCACGAGCCAGAGCCCAGCTGGGCTGAAAAGCCTGCCCCTAGGCCCCTGGGGGAGTCTGCCCAAGGAATTTCACCCAGGCTCCAGTCCACACTGGCCCTAGGCATTGTCTACACTGGCCCCAGGGCAAAGATAACTGGATGTGGTTGGGCTTAGGACAGAGAAGACCTTCTTTGTTGGCTCGCTGGCTAATTCCTGCGCAGTGAGAACAGAGGGGAGGGTCTGCGATCTCCCCCTTCTGTTCCAACTTCTTTTCTCTTTATTTATTTTTATTTAATTAATTAATTTATTTATTTATTGAGACAGAGTCTCACTTTGTTGCCCAGGCTAGAGTGAGTGCCGTGGCGTCAGCCTAGGTCACAGCAACCTCACACTCCTGGGCTCAAGCGATCCTGCTGCCTCAGCCTCCTGAGTAGCTGGGACTACAGGCATGCGCCACCATGCCCGGCTGATTTTTTCTCTCTATTTTTAGTTGGCCAATTAATTTCATTCTATTTTTAGTAGAGACGGGGGTCTCGCTCTTGCTCAGGCTGGTCTCCAACTCCTGAGCTCAAACGATCCGCCTGGGCCTCCCAGAGTGCTAGGATGACAGGAGTGAGCCACCGCGCCCGACCCCGACTTCTTTTTTAAATGAATTAAAATGGATTCAGTTTGGCTAATCCATTGCGGTGTTCCGTTTGAAGGATTTTGACAAATGCCACTACCACCACCCAGTCAAGAACATTTCCATCCCGCTAGAAAGATCCCTACTGCCTTTCTAGTTGACCATCCCCCCCCCACCCTGCCAAAAAGCAACCAATGTTCTGATTTCTATCACCTTAGTTCAGTTTTGTCTGTTCTCAAACTTACTATCAACAGAACCGTACTCAATCCTCTCTCCATAGCCACTGTTAACATGCAAGTGATCTTTTCAATTACTTGCCATGAGCAAACGAGCCACACCAGGGAGATCTACTGCCTTGATCCTGGACTATGCCCTTCCCCCAGGGCACCAGAGGGTGCAGTTTCAGTTTGCAAGCTCTAAATGCGTGAAACTCCGTTTTGGGCTTAGCTGCAGCCAGGCCAAGCCCTCCCTTCCTGGTTCTGAAGTCCGGCAACCTCAAGGCTGGCTTCCCCGACTTCCTGGCCCAGCACACAGCACTGTCTTTACCCTGAGGGTCCCAGCATCCGGAGAGGTTCTATTTTGGGCCAGAATAACAATCCCTAGAGCAGGCACAGAGCTGTTACAGCTTAATAGCTAATAATAATATTAGCTACCATTTATTGAAGCCTCTCTCTTCCAGACACCGTGCTTAGTGCTTGCATACATTATCTCGTATAATTTTCATGGCCTCCTAGTGAGGACTTATCTCCATTTTACAAAGTAGGCAACAGGCTCAGAGGTTAGAATGGGGCGTCTAAGCTTTTTTTTTTCTAAGACAGAGTCTCACTTTGTTGCCCAGGCTAGAGTGAGTGCCTCGGCGTCAGCCTGGCTCACAGCAACCTCAAACTCCTGGGCTCAAGCGATCCTCCTGCCTCAGCCTCCCGAGTAGCTGGGACTACAGGCATGTGCCACCATGCCCGGCTAATTTTTTCTATCTATTTTTAGTTGGCCAATTAATCTCTTTCTATTTTTAGTAGAGTCGGGGATCTCGCTTTTGCTCAGGCTGGTTTGGAACTCCTGACCTTGACCAATCCTCCTGCCTCGGCCTCCCAGAGTGCCCGGATTACAGGCGTGAGCCACCGCGCCCGGCCGCATCTCAGCTTTTAATGGGCCAACTATTCCCCTAGGGACCTGTTAAAATGCAGGTGCTTCTTGGGCAGGTCTGGAGATGGTGGAGATTCTGCATCTTGTATATAACAAGCTCCCACTGGGTGCCGATGTTGCCCGTTCATGGGTCACACTTGGAGTAGCCAGGGCTAAGAGAATGTCTCTAAGGGCAACCACCAGCAAGGGGACAATCCACAGCAGCACCGTCTGCTCTCAGAGCCCAAGCTCTGGAGAGTCTGCTCAGGTAGGGGAAGAAAAAACAAACAGAGGCAGAGTTCCTTTTCTGGGAGGCAAGGTGGGGAGGCAGGGGAGGGGGAGGGGGTGGGAGGCTGGAGTCCCACGGAGAAGAGGAACTTAAGCCGTCCTGAGGGTGGGACAGGTGTTGAAGGTGTTGGCTCTGGCGGACAGGAAGTCTAGATCCTTCTGCAGTCTGCAACACATGCTGCCCTGAGTTGGTGGGAGTTTGCGGGGAGGAGAGACGGGGGTGAACCGAGAGCAGGAGGCAAAGATGGACAAGTGACCCCAAAGGGCCTGGCAGAGCCAGAGGCAGTCCGTCAGCAGAGGGGGGTCCCTCCCTCTGACGCTGCCCCCGCCCCCCCTCCGTCCCCTGAGACAAATGCGGGGTCCCCCATGGCGCCGGAGCTAGGGGCTCCAGCCCACCTTGTTTAAAATTTTAAGGGCAGTTACGGGAAGGTGTCACATCTTTTATTTCATTCATTCCGCCTGTCAACCCCGGGAGGTGGCGGGGGGTGGGAATCACTGCGCCCATTTTAGAGATGCAGAAAGCGAGGCAGGGAGGGCAGGCATGGGCGCCGTCCCGCAGTCACCTAGCTGCAGGGTGGCAGAGAATGGATCGAATCCCCGGGGGAATTCATGAAGTACCCGGTGCCCAAACGTGTCTCAAGCGTCCCCACGGGTCCCAGGGCTCAGCCGCGCTGAGAACCCCGCACCAGACACAAAGCGCTCAGAGCCCGGCCAGAGCCGGCGACAGGCAGCCTCGGCGCACGTCAGCTGTGTGCTGGTGACGCACACTCAAGCCACACCACGCCGAGCTGTCAGCCACCGGCCGGTGCTCAGACCCTCGCAAGCCTCACAGGAAACCGGGGTGCTTGTTAAATCGCGGATTGTGGGGCTCAGCCTCAGGGCTCCGGGGTCTGGGGTCTGAACTGAGAAGGGGCCTTTCTGACCCCTTTTTTTTGTGTGTGTGTGTGTGTGTGTGAGACAGAGTCTCACTCTGTTGCCCAGGCTAGAGTGCCGTGGCGTCAGCCTCGCTCACAGCAACCTCAAACTCCTCGGCTCAAGCGATCCTCCTGCCTCAGCCTCCCGAGTAGCTGGGACTACAGGCATTCGCCACCACGCCCGGCTAATTTTTTCTATATTTTTAGTGGGCCAATTAATTTCTTTCTATGTTTCAGTAGAGACAGGGTCTCGCTCTTGCTCAGGCTGGTCTCGAACTCCTGAGCTTAAAGGATCCTCCCGCCTCGGCCTCCCGGAGTGCTGGGATCCCAGGCGTGAGCCACCGCGCCCGGCCTCTGGCTCCTTTTCTAACAAGCTGCTGGCCAGGGATCTCCCTCTGAGAACCAGCTCTGCAAACAAAGCAAGGGAAGGCGACTCAAAAAGGCAAATCATTTTCCTCTCTTTCCAAGTCGGGGTGAGATGGCCAGACGGACCGGGGCTGTTCCGGGCTGTTCCAGCACCCCGCACGGCAGATGGGAGGGCGTGGTGTCGAGGTGGCCTTTCGCAGGTGTGTCATTGGCAGGTGCGACTAGCACCTGGCCGCTGGTGGCCGACCCTCCAGGACCGGGCCTGCACCTGACGCAGAAGGGAAGCTGCTAGAAACTGCTAGAAAACACCTGCAGCTAGGCAACCAGCGCGGCCCGGCTCCCGCGATCAGAGCCTACGTGGAAAAGAGGAGTAGAAAAGGTGGGAGGAAATGAAAATGTGTTCTAGAAGGGAGAACGCAGTGTGAGATGTTCTGTGTGCTCATGCACACTCACACACACATAGACACAGCTGCGTATTACGTATTCTTTCAACTGGGGGAGAGGACCCAAGACGAGGGTTCTGGAACATTCCTGGGCTTTTCTGCTCTGAGGAAAGAATCCAGACACTGTTCCGTTTGAGTCGCCGTGAGTTGGGTCATGTGACCACCCCCCCCCCCATCGCCACGACAGTGTGATCAGACCAGCTAACCCTAACCCGCCACGGGTGGCCGTGAGGGGCCCGGCGGCCAACGAGGAGGCCTGTCGCCTGTCGCAAGTAGAGAAGCCCCAGGGGAGACCGTGGCCGACTCTCGAGTCAGGGCTTACTCCTTGGGGGACGTATGGGGTGAGGGGAAAGGAGCAGAGGTGGCAGAGAGGTAGGACAGAAAGAGCAGGGGGGCTGGGAAACTGAGTCACCAGCAGGACGGTCGACAGACCGTCTACACCCGGGGCTCACACTCTACCAGCAGAAACAAACGGAGCGGGCGATTCCCTTAGATCAGGCAAGAGTCCTGGACGGCCTGAGTGGGCCAGGCCTGGGCTCTGTGGCCACCCCTGGACAGAGCGGGGGTGAGGGCTGCCCCCCAAAGAACAGTCGGGGTCCTGTTATCAGAAGGGTGGAGAAGGAGTGCAGGTCAGGAAAACCCGCAGATGCCCGCAGTGTTCAAAGGCAGGGTTTGGATGTGCTGACGTCTAAGCCATCTCCTTGCCACCCTCCGACGTCACTGATCCCCGCGAGCCTGGCCGCGCTTGCCGGGTGGTTCCTTTCGTGTCTTCGCTGCTTCCTGTCACTGTGGAACGTGACGCGGCGTGGGGCTAGCGTAGCCTTGCCGATTTCTTCTCTGCTTTGTAAGGCGACCCTCGGCTTCATGACATCTCTCCCAAAGGGCGGAAGGCTCTGCCCCACACGCACGGCCTCAGAGCCAAAGCACTCCCATGCCAAGAGCCTTCTAGAAGCTGCTCCTTAAAGCAGAGACTCTTGGATAACTCCTTCACTAATAACACCGCTTCCTTGAGCTGCCAGGTTTCTAAAGCTGCAGGAACATCCAAGATCTCAGTTCCAAATGCTGCCTGCCTCTGTGTTCTCTGCTGTAACACGGCTTAGAACAAAGGCAGAGGTAGAGGGGCTCCTTATGGATAAAGTTTTGGAGGTAATGAGTTCTATCTATCCCCAAGGATAATCATGGATACACATAAAGCAGATCACACTACACGCACATGGACTTCTGTGTCATGTATAATGCAAAAGAATTGGAAATTATCTAAATATACAACCTATGGGATCATTTAAACGACTAATGATACATTCATGTAGCCATTATGCAGCTATTGTGTAGGAATACTATGCAGCCAATAAAAATAATGTAGAAGAATATTGAATGATGTGAGAAAATAGTCAGGATATGTTACTAAGTGAAAACAGAATAAAATCCTACTTTTAATTTTTTTTTTTTTTTTTGAGACAGAGTCTCACTCTATCGCCCAGGCTAGAGTGCCGTGGTATCAGCCTAGCTCACAACTACCTCAAACTCCTGGGCTCAAGCGATCCTCCTGCCTCAGCCTCCGGAGTAGCTGGGACTACAGGCATGTGCCACCATGGCCGGCTAATTTTTTCTCTATATTTTTAGTTGGCCAATAATTTCTTTCTAGTTTTAGTAGAGACAGGGTCTGGCTTTTGCTCAGGCTGGTTTTGAACTCTTCACTTTGAGCAATCCTCCCACTTCGGCCTCCCAGAGTGCTAGGATTACCGGCGTCAGCCACCAGGCCCAGCTGAAAATCCTACTTTCAATTTTCAAAAATTGTGCACACGCTGCTACGGACTGAATTGTGTCTGTCCCCAACCCTGCCACCCACCAATTTGTACATCGAACCCCTAACCCCCAGCGTAACTGCATGCGGAGATAGGGCCTACAAAGAGGTAGTTCGGGTTAGATGAGGTCATAAGGGTGGGGCCCTGGCGTGGTAGGATTGGTGTCCTTGTAGGAAGAGACACTGAAGAGCTCACTAGCTCCCTCCCGGCCAGCTGAGGACACGGCAGGAAGGCCTCAGTCCGCAAGCCGGGAAGAGAGTCCTCACCAGAACCTAGTCTTGGTCTCCCAGCTGCCTGAACTGTGAGAAATAAATTTCTGTTATTTAAGCCACCCAGCCTATGTATTCTGCTACAGCAGCCCAAGATGAAGAATACACACAAGACACACAGACGACAAATCACAGTGTTGACAGGGATTATCTTTGCGGTTAGGGTTAGCGTTGACTTTAAGCTTCTACATTTTGTGTTATGTATTTTCCAACTTTTGCATAACAAGCAAGTGTTATTTTTATAGACTCACAAAATCAATGCCCTCTTAATGTGTGCCAGTAACGGTTACTTATGGGTATTATAAAATTAATGCACCTCTAATGAAGAAATTGGGTTTTTTTTATTCCTTTTGCTAAACTGAACTTTCTAAAATTTCTACAACGAACATATATTAATTGCATTTTTTAAAAGGTTATTTTCGGAAATGTTTTTTTCCTTTTATGCTAGATTATCCATAAGGGATACCTGAGGTCCCTTCACGTGTGCATGTGTTTATGTGTATGTGTGTGACAAACAAAGAGAGACAGATTGAGATCCTGAAAGCCCCTATCTTAGGGTTTTTCATTCAGCAGATCTCAGCTGATAGGGCCTAAGGTGCTGAGCTGCATTTTTTGGGGGGGACAGAGTCTCACCCTGTTGCCCAGGCTAGAGTGAGTACTGTGGCGTCAGCCTCGCTCACAGCAACCTCAAACTCCTGGGCTCAAGCGATCCTCCTGCCTCAGCCTCCCGAGTAGCTGGGACTACAGGCATGCGCCACCATGTGCCTGCCACCATTTTTCTATTTTTAGTGCAGACGGGGGGGGGGTCTCACTCTTGCTGAGGCTGGTCTCGAACTCATGACCTCAAGCACTCCTCCCACCTCGGGCTCCCAGAGTGCTAGGATTACAGGGCTGAGCCACTGCCCCTGGCCTGCATTTTTTTTTCTTTAGTGCTGTTTTTGATTATTGTGCAATAATGTGACCGTACATTTAGCACCTTAACACATCGCACATCCACCTTCTCATGGTTTGCGGGCGTGGACTCCTCGAGGAGTCCTTAGCTGGACCCTCTGATGAGGTCTCCTCTGGGTCCAGCCCAGGTGCCAGCGAGGCTGCGGCGCCATCAGAGTCTTGACTTGGAAAGACCCGCCTTCCAGCAGAATCCAGTCACTCGTGCTTGGGACCGAAGGTTTCGGTGACTCGCGGGCTGTTGGCCAGGGGCCACCCTGGGCAACTAGAGGATGCCACGTGGGCGTCCTGGCCACAGAGTCACCCAGCATGGACGCTCGCTTCCGCAGAGCCAGCAGGGGATGCAGAGACGGCGTGTCACATAATTGAGTTCAAGTAACCACACACGTTCTGCCACCTCTGCTGTGCTCTGTGGGCCAGAAGCAAGTGACAAGTTCCACCACACGCAGGGGAGGGGATCGAGCAAGGGAGGACACGACCACAGGCAGATCTCGGGGCCATTATAGGCATCTGTCACGAATGCTGTCAATAATGTTATTTATCATATCTGACACCTTTTAAAAATGGAACGATGATCGTTTTTTTCTTCCCCCATTCTATTCTGGAGATTTATTTTCACGGAGCTTTGATTCTCCCTCCTTGTCTTTTGTGACTCCCATTCATATTCTACTTGCCTCACTATGGAAAGTTTTTAATGAAGTAGAACATGTACAGAAAAGAGAACAGAGTGTGAGAGTATCCTGTTTGATGACTTTTCCTAAAGTGGCCTCACACACAAGTCAAGTGCCCAAATCAAGAATCAGCACAGGCCAGGCACAGTGGCTCACGCCTATAATCCCAGCATTTTGGAAGGCCAAGGCTGGAGGATTGCTTGAGGCCAGGAGTTCAAGACCAGCCTGGGTGACATAGCAGCAAGACCTGTCTCTACAAAAAAAAATTTTTAAAATTAGCCAGGCGTGGTGGTGGTGTGTACCTGGAGTCCCAGCTACTCGGGTGGCTGAGGCAGGAGAATCATTTGAGCCCAGGAGTTCTAGGCTACAGTGAGCTATGATAGGGCCACTGCACTCCAGCTGGGCAACAGAGTGAGACTCTGGCTCCAAAAAGAATTTTTTTTTTTTTTTTTTTTTGAGACAGAGTCTCACTCTGTTGCCCGAGTTAGAGTGCCATGGTGTCATCCTAGCTCACAGCAACCTCCAACTCCTGGGCTCAAGCGATCCTCCTGCCTCAGCTTCCCAAGTAGCTGGGACTACAGGCATGCACCACCATGCCCGGCTAGTTTTTTTTTCTATATATTTTTAGTTAGCCAATTAATTTCTTTCTATTTTTAGTAGAGACAGGGTCTTGCTCTTGCTCACGCTGGTTTCGAACTCCAGACCTTGAACGATCCTCCCACCTTGGCCTCCCAGAGTGCTAGGATGACAGGCATAAGCCACCGCGCCCAGCATAAGAAATTTTTTTAAAAAATCATCAGCACATTCTGGGCCCCTAGAAAGCTCCCTCGTGCTTCCTAGCAGTCACTAGGCACCCCCCAGCCCCTGCTAGGGGTGCCCACCGTCTTGGCAGGGCTACCTATTTTAAGCTGTTCTCTTCTGCCTCTAACTTTTTCATGCCTGTCGATCCCATTTATTCAGACATCCCAGAATAAGGATTAAGGACTTAGAAACAAGACCTGCTCAGCCGACCAGGACCAACAGGAACCTTTGCTACAGACCCTGCATTGCTAGAAATGATGCTTTGGCTCAAGTAGGATTGAATTGCTGGAATCTTCTTGGGTGATAGCATTCTCCCCACCTGAGAAATTGGGAGGGAAAAAACTGCATTCAAAGGAATCAAAGACAGAGAGAGGCACAGCTACCGACAGGTACTGCTTTGCTCCTTGAAATAAGTTCCCGTTTTTACACCCGGGTGAGTTACTCCCCAGGGAAGTGAAGAAAACTAGCAGATGTGATTGAGAAACTGTTAGAATTCTCCAAAACGGCACCGTTTAAAAGTAGAAATATAACACAAGCCACGTTATGCAATTTAAAGATTTCTGCTAGGCACGTTTGAAAAAGTAAGAGGAAACAGGCTTCAATCATTTTAATAATTAAATGTTAAATCATAGTATTTTAATTTTGATATATTTACTTCATATCATATATCCAAAATACTATCACGTGAAGCTGCAATCGGCATGAAATTATTAATGGGATATTTTAAATACAGTGAGAACTTTTGCATTTTTCTCATACTAAGTCTCTGGAATCCAGTTTTACACCCAATTTTTTTTTGAGACAGAGTCTCACTCTGTTGCCCAGGCTAGAGTGCTGTGGCGTCAGCCTAGCTCACAGCAACCTTAAACTCCTGGGCTCAAGCGATCCTCCTGCCTCAGCCTCCCGAGTAGCTGGGACTACAGGCATGTGCCACCATGCCCGGCTAATTTTTTTCTATATATTTTTAGTTGGCCAATTAATTTCTTTCTATTTTTAGTAGAGACAGGGTCTCGCTCTTGCCCAGGCTGATTTTGAACTCCTGACCTTGAGCAATCCTCCCGCCTCGGCCTCCCAGAGTGCCAGGATTACAGGCGGGAGCCACCGCACCTGGCTGACACCCAAGTTTTTACACGTTGCTGCAGACCAGCCATGTTTAACTGCTTGGTGGCATATGGGGCTGGTGGCCACCATATTGGCCACCGGAATTCTAAAGAATCAGGAAGAGGCGCCAGGATATGGACAACAAAAGTAATTGATTCAATTTGTAAAATGCCCTAAGAATAGATTGCCATAATACCCAAATAGATATGTATTTATTCAGCAAACATGTTTGCATGCAGGTGACCGGAAGGATTCACAGCTTCTGCCCTCAAGAACCTCATAATCTAGCAAGGGACACAGACAGGAATAGTCCGTTAAGACATCAGGTGGCAAACGCAGGGCCACAGGGAAGCGTGAGGGAGCGGAGACAGACTTCAGAGCTCGTCACTGGGCTAGTTCAAAGGATCCCAACAGAAGCAAAATTGGCTACTCAGGGAAGAGAAATTAAATTTTGCTTTGTTTTTAGCTGGGAAAGAAAGGCTAGAAGAAGTAAAGTGGAGATGAGGTTAGAAGAGGATTTTGGTCATCTCAGTTGGGTACAATTTTTCATTCTATCTTTAAAAATGTATTTGGGTGGGAGGCCGAGGCAGCAGATCGCTCAAGGTCAGGAGTTCGAAACCAGCCTGAGCAAGAGCGAGACCCCGTCTCTACTAAAAATAAATAAATAAATAGAAAGAAATTAATTGGCCACTCCAGCCCAGGCAACAGGGTGAGACTCTGTCTCCAAAATAAATAAATAAAATAAAATAAAACATAAAAACATATTTGGGGCAAGCACCCTAAGGTGCTGCAGAAGAGGAGGAGCAGGCTGAGCCTAACCCTTTGGAGGCTTTAAAGGGTTAACCTGTGTGTTAGGTCATGTCACCCAAGGGCAGCCACCAGGAAAGACACCAAGGTGAACCGTAAGAAACCACCTTGATGTTAGGGCTCTGGACAACAAGCCTTTGTTACTGCTTTCGTCTGTTTGTCAGAATAGGTGTGTCCACTACCTGGGCCAAGCTGGGTTGGTCTCCACTGGGCTCACCCAGTTGTCCATGCCGCCAGGGACAGGTCGCCTGGGGCCGGCTCGTTTAAGATGGCCCCACGTGTCTGGTGGGTGGCAGGTGTCGGGCTGTCAGCCGGGGGACGGAGTGGCTTGAGCCGTGGGTGAAATGATCTACAGGTTGCCTTATGGTAACAGACACGCACAAAATAAAACAATAGGACCAAACAATAGATAATTAATGAAGGTTAGGGTGCAAGGGTAAGGGGCACGGAAGAGATTTTTATGCCAGAAAACTAGTTTATTGATTTATTCATTCTTGGAACAAATACCCAGTGAGCACCTACCGTGGGCCAGGCGCTGAGCTGGCCCCGGGGATGTAGTAGGAGGTAGACCCGGGGCCTGCCCTCCTGGAGCTCGCAGTCGGGAGCACGAGACAGAATGGCATGCCCCAAAATTCACCATGGCCGGTGTTGCGTTAGGGAACTGCAGACAAGGTGGCATTCCCAGGAGGGACACCCAGCGAGGCTGGGGTGGGAGAGAGAAACAGAGATGGTGCTAGAGCATAAACTCTGAAGCCAGAACCATGGTGCTAGCCGTGCCAACGAGGAGCTGGGGGACAGAAAGGAGCATTCGAGACAAGGGAAAAGCATGTGCGGAATCCCAGAGATCAGACGGAGTGCAACCTGCGGAGTCACCGTGGCTGGAGTGAAGAGTTGGAAGATGGGAGATGAGAGAGGGAGACAGAGACTCGCGCAAGGGGAGCTCAGGAGTTGAGGCTTCGGGTGGAAAGATTTTTAACTTGCCAGATCGGATTGGCACGTTAGCAAGGCCACCTGCCCCGTTAGTGTGGATGATGGACTTTTTGCAGGGAGGATTTTTGGAGGATTGGGTGCCATACGATTCCGGAAGTCCAGTTAGAAGATTCCAGGAGCAATCCAAGCACAAAAGGATGCCTGAACTAAAAGGTGACTATAAGCCTACAGAGAGGTGGAAAGGTGGGAGAGAGATTTAAAAGGAAAAAGCTCCAAAACTGCATAGGGGAGGATAGACTTTCCCTCTACCCCCCTGAGTGTTCAGTAATCGAGTCTATGAAATAAACTGACCACGAGCAGATGAACAGGAGAAAAGGCATATGCATTTATTACTATACATGCATGGTGGCATCACATGTAAAGAAAATGAATACCTGGCCCGGCGCAGTGGCTCACGCCTATAATCCTAGCACTCTGGGAGGCTGAGGTGGGAGGATTGCTCAAGGTCAGGAGTTCGAAACCAGCGTGAGCAAGAGTGAGACCCCCTCCCCCCGTCTCTACTAAAAATACAAAGAAATTAATTGGCCAACTAAAAATATATTGAAAAAATTAGCCGGGCATGGTGGCGCATGCCTGTAGTCCCACTACCTGGGAGGCCGAGGCAGGAGGATCGCTTGAGCCCGGGAGTTTGAGGTTGCTGTGAGCTAGGCTGACGCCACGGCACTCTAGCCCAGGCAACAGAGTGAGACTCTGTCTCAAAAAAAAAGGAAAATGAATACCCCAAAACCCAGTGAGATCTAGAGGTTTATTTATTTATTTTTTAATCTCTCTCTCTCTCTCTCTTTTTTTTTTTTTTTTTTTGAGACAGAGTCTCGCTCTGTTGCCCAGTCTAGAGTGAGTGCCGTGGTGTCAGCCNTTTTTTGAGACAGAGTCTCGCTCTGTTGCCCAGTCTAGAGTGAGTGCCGTGGTGTCAGCCTAGCTCACAGCAACCTCAATCTCCTGGGCTCAAGCGATCCTGCTGCCTCAGCCTCCCGAGTAGCTGGGACTACAGGCATGCGCCACCATGCCCGGCTAATTTTTTCTATGTATATTAGTTGGCCAATTAATTTCTTTCTATTTATAGTAGAGACGGGGTCTCGCTCTTACTCAGGCTGGTTTCAAACTCCTGACGTCGAGCAATCTGCCCGCCTCAGCCTCCCAGAATGCTAGGATGACAGGTGTGAGCCACCGTGCCCAGCCGATCTAGAAGTTTCGGTACCCTCTTCATATGAGAGAGGAGAGGAGAGGAATGGATATAGGCAACTTAGGGGAGAGCAACTGATTTCTGGGAAAGATGAGTGACCCTTGCAAGAACAGGTGACAGACTGTGACAAAGTCTATCTGGGTGTGGTGTCACCCCCAGTCCCCCCTCCTGTGATGAGAGCCAGCCTTCCCTGGGGAGGGGACTGATGACTATTGAGTTCTTTTGGAGGAAGCTTCATAAGGCAGATAAGGAGAGCTCAGAGGCAGCCTCGGCCTCACCTGCCGCTCCCTAAGTGCCCCCAAGTTCAATGTAATCTGCGCACCAATGCAGTATATTTTGGAGTGGCATTTTCTGAACTCCATTTGGTAACTGCACGAGGAAACAGAATGTTGTCTAGGATTTCTGGCTTCAATGAGATACATAGATGGTGGTACCATTCCACAAGATAGAAAATCTCAGTAAAGGGAAGTCGCCTTAATTGAGCACAAAATTTGATTCTGAGCTTCCTAGCAGTGAAGGCAAAAAGAAAACAAGACAAATGACTTCATCTCATGGTCTCCTAACAGGAAACTCACCAGGGCACCATAGAAACCCAACTTCCTCATACGGCCCGCAAGGGGTATCTATTGAAATCTCCATAGAAAGGACCATGAACCAAATAACAGAAAAGGGCTTGGCAGTAGTTTTATAAAAAATGCAGAAATGCTCTTTGTAGGCCTGTTCTGTATATTGACCCCTGTTAAGAGCCGAGAGAAAGACATTAAATCATGGCTCTGTAAGTCATTCGTGCAGAAAAGTCAATGTAGTGGCCTCTCGGTATCTCACTTGCTAAAGAGCTTTGAGCTCCCAGCATCTACAGAAGTGAGAGATTGGACAAATGAAAGGAACTTTCACTAATTAATACATTTTATAAACTCAAAATTAGGAGTTCAAGACTTTAGTGTGCAAATTAGTGCCCCAGGATAATTTTAAAGGAAAAAATATGGAAGCCCCAAGTCTTCAAATAGTATTATCAACACCATCAAATAACTTAGACCTTCGCTTTTAAATGTTGGAACAATTAGAATCTATCGTGGGTTTTTTTTTTTTTCCATTACATCTCATTACTAAAGTAATTCAGGTTTATTATAGAAAATTGGGAAATTTCAGAGAAATAGAAAAAAAAAATAATAAAAATCATCTCTGATCCCAGAAAAGATATCTAACTGCTGATAGTACTATGGTGCGTATATCTTTCTGGTTGTTTTTCTGGGCCTACACATAAGTAAATATTTTTCTCTTAAAAAAATTAGAATAAAGCTAGATCAACTGTCTTACGTCCTGCTTTTTTCACTCACATTTGTCAATGACAAATAGAAGCCTTTGTTTTAAAGGAATTAAGTGTTCTGGTGACCTCTCGCAATTTCTCAAAATTTATGTCTGTTGTCACTTGGGTAGACTTTGGTGTAGCAGGTCTGCTTGTCCTACTAGCTTCCTGCAAAACCGGAGAGAGGTTGGTGAACTTGACGTTTCCTTGCCAAGAACTTAATTGTGTCATTTATAATAGAGATCTTGGGGCCTGGCATTTTAGCACATGGAGAAATAAATATGCTAATGCGTTGTCCTTCCCAGAGAGCACAGGAATAATTAGCTACCCCAGGGCCCTCCTCCTAAGCAGGTTGCAGCTTTTCCAGGGGGAAATTCTCCCCTGGTAACTATTCCACTGGGAAGCAATCTCCACTTTTCTCTTCTCCTCCCTGCCAATGTCATCGTGGTCAATTGTAAAAATGGCCAGAATATGTCACTGCTTCTCCCATCAAGAGATGAAGTTTATTATCTTGTTCTTTGAATCAGGGCTGACCTTGTGATTTTTGGGGGTCAGGAGAAGTAGCAGGTGTAACACTGTGTCATTTTGGAGCCTAGCACTTAAAAGGCCTTGCCACTCTTATGTCTCCTTTCCACCAACAGGCAAACAAGTCTGGGCTAGCCTGTGGGGAAACCGCATGGAGAGAGGCCCCACTGGTCCCAGCCAAGACCATTACAAACCAGCAGCCCCCCGACCACGGGGGAACCTGGGGGAGACCAGCTAAGCCCACCCCAGACCAGAGGAGCTGAAATGGATGACTTACAAAATTGAGAGCGAAATAAACAGTAGCTGTTTTGAGTAAGCAAGCTTTGGGGTGTAGTGGTTACACAAGAAAAGCTAACTGACAAGGGTCACCAAGCATGACTGCGTGTTAAGTATCTGAGAGTTCAAATACTACACTGAGGAAACTGACTAAGCCACACAAGGCAAGAACCACGTTTGTTTTGATCACTGCGCTAGGTACTAGTAGGTGGTGCCTAAATGCTAATAATGACATTAATGGAGTGCTTACTGTATACCTGGCGCTATGCTGCATGCTTTTACATTGATTATGCTATTTTGCAGTAAACAGAATAATGCTCTATCCACCCCTGTGCCCAAAAGGTGTCCCAAGAACCTGTGAATATGTTAGCATACATGGCAGAGGGAACTGTGAAGATGTAACTGAGTGAAGGATCTCGAAATGGAGAGATTATCCTGGATTACCCTGGTGGGCCCAATGTCATCACAAGGGTCCCTATAACAGGGAGGCAGGGGGGTCAGAGTCCAAGAAAGGAGGTGTGACCATGGAAACAGAGGTTGGCGTGATGCTCTGTGAGGAGGGAGGCAGGGACCACAAGCCAAGGAAGGCAGGCAGCCCCTAGCAGCTGGAGAAGGCAAGGAAATGGATTCTTCCTGAAGCCTCTAGAAGGAATGCAGCTTCGCCAGTGCACTGACCTAAGACTGCAGACCTTCAGGACTGTACGAGAGTAAATTTGTTCTGTTTTAAGCCCTTAAGTTTGGAGCAAGTTGTTACAGCAGCGATAAGAAACTAATACAAGTTTAGCCCGGGCGTGGTGGCTCACGCCTGGAATCCTAGCACTCTGGGAGGCCAAGGCGGGAGGATTGCTCAAGGTCAGGAGTTCGAGACCAGCCTGAGCAAGAGCGAGACCCCGTCTCTACTAAAAATAGAAAGAAATTAGCTGGACAACTAAAAAAATATATATAGAAAAAATTAGCCGGGCATGGTGGCGCATGACTGTAGTCCCAGCTACTTGGGAGGCTGAGGCAGGAGGATTGCTCGAGCCCAGGAGTTTGAGGATGCTGTGAGCTAGGCTGATGCCACAGCACTCTAACCTGGGCAACAGAGTGTGACTCTGTCAGAAAGTAAAGTAAAGAAAAAAGAAAAGAAGAGAAGGGAAGGGAAGGGAAGGGAAGGGAAGGGAAGGGAAGGGAAGGGAAGGGAAGGGAAGGGAAGGGAAGGGAAGGGAAGGGAAAAAGAAAGAAACGAATACAGGTTTAGTCCTTATAATATCTTATTGTCATTTTCAATTTACTGATGAAGGAACTGAGGCTCATACACAGGCTTAGGAACTTATCCAGCTTTTCAGTGGCAGCACGAGATCAAAACTGATCTCCTAAAATTTATACTCTAGAGCTGCCGTCCCCAATCCCCGGGCCGTGGCCTGGAGCCGGGCAGGGCACCATCTCCTGATTATCCGGGTGGCCCTCCTGAGCTCCGTCCCCAGCCCGTCGATGGAAAAACTGTCTCCCAGGAAACCAGTCCCTGGTGCCAAAAAGGGTGGGGACGGCTGCCGTAGAGCCTCCCACTAGGTCGGAGAAGGAGCGCCGCATCCAGCCCAGGCGGGACGCCCCTCTATAAAACATGAGACTAAGGAGCTGGCTCAGATGGGCTCTTCCTGTTCTAATTTCCATGACTTTTAAACGCTGAATCAGCATCTTTCGGTGCCCGGTGCCCAAACTCGCAAGAGGACCAGTAGGATTCAGAGGATCTCAACCATGCCCGGAGGAGTCAGAAAGAGTCTCAGGGGATGGGGTGTGGCCCGCACCAAACCAGGACAGGATTCTAGTAGACAGTGACATGGCCCCTAAGTCTCAGCGTGAACAGTTGTTGCCTGCCCCCCGTCCAGCTACCCCGCGGTGGAACCTCTCCTCTCTTGCCACGCGATTCATTCAGATACGAACCCAGCAGGAGTGAGGCTCGGGGCTTTGCTCCAGCGTTGGGGACAGAGGAGCTCTCTCTTGCTCAATAGAGTGTCGCCTGCAGATAGGAGCCCTGCAGTAGGGACAGCCACTTGGCTGCCAGCGGGGAAGCCAGCCTGAGGGTAGAGCCAGCACACAGAGAGAAGGGCAGAACTGACAGTCCCAGAGAAACTGAACCACGTCCTTGATCAAACTATTCCTGAGGTCTAACCTCCCTCTGGACCTGTAAGTAATAAAACCCAATAAATTCCCTTTGTGCTTTAGGACAGTTTTAGGTGCTTTGTGTCTTTTCTTTTTAAACACCCACTTTTTATTTTATTTATTTTTTTTTTTGAGACAGTCTCACTCTGTGGCCCTGGGTAGAGTGTAGTGGTGTCATGGTAACTCACCGCAGCCTCAAACTCCTGGGCTCAAGCGATCCTCCTGCCTCAGCCTCCCAGGTAGTTGGGACTATAGGTGTGCACCACCACGCCCAGCTGCAGTTTTTTGTTTTTTGGGTTTTTTTCTATTTTTAGTAGAGACAGTGTCTCACTCTTGCTCAGGCTGGTCTCGAACTCCCGGCCTCAAGCAATCCTCCCACCTCAGCCTCCCCGAGTGCTAGGATTACAGGTCTGAGCCACAGAGCCCAGCCTCTTATTCTTTGTTTTTAAAGCAAAACTATCCTAACAGACACCAACCTGTCACTTCTAAGCTCCCTATCTTTCCTATGATGTAGCTTCCTGGGGAAACTGTTTGGCTCCTGGCCGGGTCTTTCCTCATACCTGTCACCTTCCCTATAGTCAACCAGGGCTTCCTGTGTCCTTGTACCCCTGGTTTGATTCTGGCCAGCTCATGCTGAGAACGATCGTCCTTTATTTCAGCCCGTGTCTCTTTGCTCTCTGCTGTACTACCGGCCCCCGTTTTCGTCTGGGACGTCTTCAGCACGAATTCTAGCCTGCCTGACATGCTAGTCTCAACTTAACTTAAAGCCTCTGCCTAGAATCCGCATGCCGGTGGTGAGACCCTCTGAGCCCAAGGCTCCCTTCCCAGGAGACCAGGGAAAAGCCACTATCTGAACCCTCTGGGTGAGGAAATGACTCCAGGACACAGGCCAAAGTGTCACAGTGCCCAAAGCGGGATGGCATGCCAAGTAAGTGAGAGTCGTGAAGTCAGGACTCTACACCCCTGGGCGTCAACAAGCAGAGGCTAGACTGGCATAGATCCGGGATATCGTAAAGGAGATGCCTGATATAGGGATAGAAGAGGAATGTGAGAGCAGAGATTTCTGTGTTCTAGTCCCGGCTCATCCACTAACGGGCTCTGAGACCTTGGCCAGTTTCCTTACCTTCTCTGGGCCTCATTTGCCTCATCTGTAAAATGGGTTTAAACTGCATTAGGGATTTTTGAACCTAGAATTCATGTAGGGATTTCAGGTGGCCAAAGTTTTCTAGTGAGACTGTTCATAGTTTTCAATATATTATCAAAGGAGTATGTAACACAAAATTTTTAGAACTACAGGCCTAAATTATCTTAACGGTTCTTCCCGGCATTGGCAATCTGTCATTCTAGGTGTGACGTTATAATGGAGTCACTATAAGGATCGCAACCAAATGCAGGTGCATAAGGTACAAATCATGGAAGTCAAAGTTACCCCAAGGTTTTCAATTATATATAAAATTCAGAATCGTATATAAATTCAGATTGCATATTTCCTGTACAGTAATCCTTAGGAAATACTAACATTTGGGAGCCACTGAGCTTAGACTTTTAAAGTAGAAACAGAGAACAATTCTGCATGTTTGCGTTTGGGCGCTCGAAACCACTCTCTTTTAAAATAGCTAACATCTAGACCCCCAAAGCCAAACGTGACACTGCAAAGTGCGGTTTATGTCATTCCTAGAGCGTGCAAAGTGCTGGTGGAGCAGAGAGGAGCAATCGGTACCGCCTGGAAGGGGCATGGGAAGCAGAGGAGGGTCGGGGGAGGTGCTGTCAGGGAGCCCTGGGCAGGGGACAGCATGCGCAGAGGCGGCCGGGCACACATGCCATGTTTGGGGCGCAGGGGACTGGGACACATTCGGTGCACCCAGAGAGGAGAGACAGTGGGAGAGCAGGTTGAGGACAGATTGTGGCTGGATTTTCAAGGCTTTGTGAGCTTTGTTAAGGGCTCAGAGCCCACACTGGGACCAGGGCAAAGGGTATATACACACAGGTGGGACTTCAAACAGAGTTTCTCGGGGCAAACACACCCCTGGGCCTCCTGGAAGAGCCGAGGCCTGGCTGGGTCTCGGATGAACTGGAAACAGCCCGCCTCCATGTCTCCCGCAGCTCTGCCCAGAGGGTTGGCTGGAGGAACTTGAAGCCTTCCATTTGGAGAAGCGAAGCTCCCTTTGTCTGGGGGTGGTTTATTAGGCTAATAGTGGTTCCATGTCCATGGATTTAACCAACCATGGATTGAAAATATTCTGAAATAACCAAGAAATAATAATGCAATACAAGTAAAAATACAGTATAGCAATTATTTCCAAAGCATTTACATTCGATTAGGTATTATGAGGAATCTAGAGAAGATTTAAGGCATATGGGAGGACATGCACAGGTTATATGCAAATACGATCCCATTTTATGTAAGAGACTTGAGCATCCATGGATTTTGGGGTTCAAAAGGAGCCTGGGACCAATTCCCCCAGATACCAAGGGGCAGCCATGCCCCTAAATTTAGAGGCTTCAACGACATACATTTATCATCTCATGGTTTCTGAGGGTTGGGAATTTGAGAGCTGCTTAGCCAAGTGGTTCTGGCTCAGGGTCCCTGGTGAGGTTGCAGTCAAATGGCCCCTGAGACTGCAGTCGCCTGAGGGCTCAACTGGGGCCTCCAAAAGGCTCCCCCAACCCCATCAGGTGATCCCAGAGTGAGCAGGGATGAGGCCACACCACCTTTTACGCCCTGATGTTGGGTGTCACACACTGTCACATCCGTCACGCTCTATTCTCTGTGAGTGAGTCTCTAAGTCCAGCCCACACTCAGAGAGGGGAATCAGGCTTTACCTTTTGAAGGGAGAAGTGTCAAAGAATATTGGACATATTTTACAACCACCATGAGCCAATCTAGAATAGCGATCTTAAGAATATTCTCAGGCATGGCCGTCCAGGTAGGAACAATATTTCTAAGCCAATGGTTATCCGACTTTGTTGCAAATACAAACCATCTGAGGGTACTTGTTAAACGAAAAGCTTCCTGTGCTAGCCTCCAAGATATTCCATCTTAGGAGCTCTGGAGTGCAGCCCAGAAATGTGCATTTTTCTGATCGGTCCCTCAGGGTATTCGAACGCAGGTTATTGGGCTTAGGATCTGCAGGGCGACCAGTGCCCAGGGTTACTGGGTGCTGGTCATCTGTAAACATACCGCTACTCAAATTGGCAATAATTGCCAATTGCAATGGTGGCTCCAGCGATTCCAATACAATTTGGAATGACTGAGCAGTGACTGGGCCAAGGGCTGGGGCAGGGATGGAGTGGCCCTGGGGGGAAACTCGCCATGCGCATACCCTCAACAGACGCAGTCGCAACGCATTTCCCAGTCTCCTGGGCACGGTCCCGGGCAGCTCCTGAACACAGCGGCCACCTCTAACCATTCTGAGCCAGCACAGGACTCGAAACCTATTTGCGATCCTTGATCTAAGGCCACCTGTCCTGACACGTGACAGCGCTTTGGAGCTCTGGCCCAAAAAGAGCTTTCTTCTGCATGCCCTGAGCAAGAGCCAGGCGTGGCTACAATCCCTTTTATAGTTGAATGGGGATGACAGGCGGGGAGGGGGAGGGGACCCTGTTGGGTGGGAGGGGCGCTTAGCCAGCATTGCCCTGGGGACCTTTGTTCTGGTTCAAATGCTGGGACACTTTAGGAACAGGCTCGGCACAGGGGCCCAAAGTTCCCTCCGCTGAGGAACAGCCCTGAGGAGGTGGCCCGGGAGGTGGGCCTTTGCTGACTCCCGTCTGGTTCTCCATCGAGTTTTCAGGAAACTTGCCAAGAGCCACACTGAGTTCCCAGCCATTGTCTGGGCCCCTCTTGCTCTTTTCACGGGATGGTTTATGTCCCCTCCTCCGTCCGCCCTGGCGGGAACGTGGCAAGAGTTGCTAAGCAGCTGCGGGGGCCTCTCTGTCTTAAGCTGGGACACCATTGTCTGTCTCTTTATGTCCCATAAGGAGCACAACCCAGGTGGTGACAAAACTGCCGCCGTGCCCGCAGCGTTATTGACCCGGGAGAGGGCAAAGGGCAAACAGAGCCAGCAAACAGCGGCAGGGGCAGGTGAGGGGGCTGAGAGCCAGCCCGTTGTCACTCGACAAAGCCTGCCCCCTGCGACAAGCTCACCTCCAGGGCGTGGGGACAGCCTCTCCGCAGGGACCTGCAGGCTCAGGCACGTTTCCCCTGCAGGCTTGGCGGCTGGTTTTCACCCAAGCTTCAGACTCAGGGAAACCGTCCCCAAGGTGTCTCCAAGGGGCTTGCCTAGCATTGGCTGGAAAACCTCCCCCCACACCTTCCTCCCCTCTTCCACCTGTCTCTAACCCAACCGTTTCTAAGGCAATTGCAGCTACATCATTTCCTTTTTTCCCCCCCTACACTTAATCACGCTCCTTGTTAGAAAAAAAATTTAGAAAATAGAGATATGAAAAAAATAAAATAAAAATCCACCCTACCCCCAAAGATAACCATTGTCAGCGTTCTGAAATATTCCTCCTAGACTTTCTCTCTCTCTCTGCATGCATGTGCGTGTATTTATATATGTGAGTGTGTGTAGATCTATAATCAGGATTTCTCAACCTTGGTGCTATTGCCATGTTGGGTGGGATAAGTTTCTCTTGTAGGCAGCTGCTCTGTGTGTTGTATTCATGGGATATTTAGTAGCATCTCCGGTCTCTCCACGACTAGACACCAATAGCATGCCTGCCACCATTCGTGATAACCTAACACATCTCCAGATACTGCCAGGTGTCCCTGGAGGGGCGAAGTCACCATTGGTATAAAATCACTGCTCGCTCTCTCTGTCTCTCTCTCACACACACACATATTTACTAAATAAAATCATATAAATACGCCTTGCCTTTTTTTGAAAAATTTCCTATGCCATAAACTCCTTTCATTGTCAGCTATTAGGAATCTACACCATTTCTTGCAGTTTGAGCTCTCCATCAGCGGGCTCACATGCGAGGGGTTTTAGGTCACCAATCCCGGTTGTTAGACATTGCGCATGAAGCTGACATTGGACACCACACCCCGAGTTATAAGCTGCTTTTAAAATGTAAGATGGCATGGAAGTCTTCCTATGTCACAGCTGCAGGGTGTTGACCAAGTTACCCCACTTCTCTGAACCTCCCTTTCCTCACCTGCGGGACAGGGACGTATTGCGAGAGTGACCAGGATGAGTGTCACCTGCTGAGCGCCCATAACCCAGGGCCACAGCTGTGCGTGACGTCCTTGTTGTGATCACCGCATCGTGTGGTTTTGAAATGGCTTTTCTCGGCCATCCGCCCTATGGAGACGCCATACGTCATTAAATTAGTCCCTATAGCTGGACTTTTAGGTGGTTTCCAAATTTCCACTGTCATAAATCACCCTGCTGTGAATATGATCACATATAGTTTCCACTGGCGTCTGGGGAAATTAGGGAAAGAGAACAAGCCAGCCCACCTATTCTAACCTGGGACATGTGAAGCAAAAGGAAAATCATTGTCTTCACCGCCCAGTTTTAAAAGGATCTTAAACCCCTTCTCCCCCCTCCAGAGCCCCCAGGCGCCAGCTCACTTGGTTCTGAGTCCCAGAGGGTCCCTGCAGGGCCAGCCCAGGCCAAACCCTGGTGGGGTTTTCACCGCTCTTCTGTCAAGCCCAAGCCCCTTCTTTCTGCCTCGAGACCACTCAGGCTTCTAGATTCTCCTTCTATTCTCTTCCATTTGGTTTTTTAAGTCATGAGTGTGAAATATTTGATGTATGCAATTTGTATGTGTATGAAAACATATTTGTACAGTTTAGATTTTATTTTTTTTTGAGACAGAGTCTCGCTCTGTCGCCCGGGCTAGAGTGCCGTGGCGTCAGCCTAGCTCACAGCAACCTCAAACTCCTGGGCTCAAGCGATCCTCCTGCCTCAGCCTCCGGAGTAGCTGGGACTACAGGCATGCGCCACCATGCCCAGCTGATTTTTTCGATGTAATTTTAGTTGGCCAATTAATTTCTCTGTATTTTTAGTAGAGACTCTCGCTCTTGTTCAGGCTGGTCTCCAACTCCTAACCTTGAGCGATCCTCCCGCCTCCGCCTCCCAGAGTGCTAGGATGACAGGTGTGAGCCACCGCACCTGCCCTGCACAATTTAAAGGGCGACAGCAAAATCAATACCCCTGGGTCCACCGCCTAGGCCAAGACGCAGACCCGTCAATGCCCAGAAGCGCCCACCAGTGTGCCCGTCTGTCCTGCAAGGGGTCTGGGGTGGACGGGGAGAGGCCGCTGGGCACAGTGGAGTCACCAAACCAGATTCCACCCTGAGTTCCACCCCAGCTGGCCCCTCTCTGGCTTCACTCCGAGAGCTGCAGGTTCCCTGTCTTCAGAATGGAAGGCTGTCCTGCCGATTCGATGAGATGCTTCTTTCCATAAACCCTGAGTCCCGTGCTCGGCGCCAAGGAGCTGCCCAAGGCACCGTAGCTAGCGTTTCCATTACCATGGAGAGTTTCTGGAACAGATCTGCAGACGTGGTTCTCGCCCGGCTCTGCCAGCCCAGGCGAGGCGAGGCCAGGGCCTCCGTGATCTCCGGTGGGAAGGGGAGAGGCTGGACTCACTAGAAAATCTCGAAGCCCTGGTGCTTTGTCATTCTCCTAATCACTAAGCCAGGGGAAATGGGTTATGATGAAGCAAGAACTTAACACAAGGACTCCGTAAACAGTGCTCCTAGCCGGGTCCTGGAGAGAGACAATGTGGCTGGCCCAAGATCACGTGGCCAGAAGGGAACAATCTGGTGAATAACGAAGACAATTTAACCATGTTTCCTGAAGGACTCTGTGTTAAGAGCCGTACGTGGGTCATTTTATTAACTCTGAAGACAACCCTACCTGATGGATTCTATTTTTATGCCTATTTATTTTACAGGTACGGAGCTGAGGCTCAGGGAGGCTCTGCGGCTTCTCCAGGGTCACACAGCGCTGGTCCTTCCCATCTGCAAGCCTGCGCTCTTCTCAGACCCACACACACCCGCACCGCGCGGGGATCTTCTGGGAATGCAGATTCCGGCTCAGCTACGCTGCGGTGTGGCCTGAGCGGCATTTCCAGCACCTTCCAAGGCGGCGCTGACGCTGGTGGCCTGCTGCTCGCCCTGGGAGCAGGGAGGCCCAGCGCCCGTCCCCACCTCCGGGGGCCGAGCCGAGGAGGGACTCGAGGTCGGCAGACGCCTTGGTGTCAGTGAACATCAACTTCCCGGCCGTTCTTATTAAATCCCAGGAAAAGAAAAACGAAGGCACGGCACATTCGCCCAACATGGCTGCTGCTTCCGGGCCAGACATCTCAAAATGGCTACTGCTTCCGGGTCAGACTTCCCAAACGCGGCTACTGCTTCCGGGTCAGACTTCCCAAACGCGGCTACTGCTTCCGGGTCAGACTTCCCGAAAGGGAAACGTTTCCTGTTGCCAAGAGGAAGCTTTTCGGCAGTGTTTCTTTCTTCCAGAATTTAGTTGAAACCTTCTGCTTCGTATCTCAAACGCCCGAAGACGGTCACCCGAGTCGCGAACTCACGGGCGACTTTTAGCCACGCAGCTCCCTGACCGCGGCGTCGGGCCGCCCGCCCTGCACGCGTGTGCGTGACATTCGCTGCGGCCGGCGCTAAGGGCCGGTGCGGCGTCCTGTCAGCTGGGCCCTGCGTACCGGCCACTTCCGGAAAGGGAGCCCCTCAGTGGGACCCGTGCGCGCAGAGTCCAGAAGGGGACGCAAAGCAACGAGTCGTCATCGGGTCCCCCGAAAATGGGCCCTTGGAAGGCCCCTCGGGGCTCTCTGGACTCCCGGACCGCGTCCTGCCACCCGCGCCGACCCCAGGACTGCCGAGGCCCCTGGCAGAGCCATTTCTGCGCCTCTCTGCTTCCCCGCCCAGGGACCCGGCTCCCGGCTGGAACAGCGGCCGCAGCCCCGTCTTCTAGAGCCTTCGGGGACACTGCTGATGTCGCCTCCGCCGCGCTCGGCGCAGCGCGCGGGGGTCGGACCCGGCGGGACGGAGCAGGCCGGGCTGCCCCGGCTGGCAGGGAGGGGGACGGTCCCAGCCTCGGGCCAGCCCCAACAGAAGAGGGTGGCGGCGGCGCACGCGGGCACCTTGGCCTGATGACTCTTCAAACCGGCGGCCCCCGGGCCCGACACGGCGCCACAAGGTGACAGAGCGGCTGCGTGCCCGCGGCAGGTGCGCCGTAAGGACCGCAGGCGCCGTTAGCCCTAGAAAAGCATGGCTTATAGTGGCCGCTGAGCACGGAGTCGGGCCTGTCAAGTTTCAATTTCTTCAAGTGTGCTTAAGGCCTTCAAGCCCGTGGTCAGTAGTCACGGCTTTCCGCGCGAGCCCTCAGGTTCACAAAGGGGGTTCCGTGAATCCAGGCAGCACAGAAGTACCCACAGAGCCTGTGACCCGCCTGTCACACGGGGCCTCGCTCGTGGAGGGGCCCTGAGCTTGGTGTAAGGCTCTGCCCGCGCCTTCTGGAAAGTCACAGTGATCTTCCAACAAAGGGCCTGCACTTTCATTTTGCGCTGGGCCCTGCAGATTGGGCAGCCAGTCCTGACTACCAAGGACGGCCCCTGGGTTTCTCAGACTTGCTCTTCCTTCCAATTAAAAGAAAACTTCAAGTCTGTTCCCAGTAATGGCAGCACCATCCCAAACCAGGATCTGGACCGACAGCCGCAAGCTTGGGCCGCCTGGAGGGAGGAATTCTCCCCTCCCTGTGCCAGAACTTTCTAGAAAAGGTCTCTGGAAAAGGGGGGTGAGGGGCCGTGGAGGGTCCCAGCTCTGGACCTTCAGCTATTTTAACTAGGAGTCCTGCAACGTCCCACACTCTGGTGGCAATATTTGTCCCTCTGCCAGAAGTACATGACTTAAACTTCTCATCTCCTGGTCTTGGGGAAGCCATTCCATTATGTACAATTTCGCCTGAACTGAATGGATATTTACCACGGGCAGACGGGCACTGCGTTAGGCCCACTAAGAGAAGGGACTAGTGGTGGGGCACAAAGACACATTGTCCCACAGCTGTAAAGGACATTATTAGGACAGGACAACTGGGAGAGATTTGAGTTTGGACCATATACTAGATGATATTATCATACCAATGTTTATTTTCTTGGAACTTGTGGTTATACAGGAGAATGCTCCTTGTTCTAGTAGACACAGTCTAAATAATTTACATTTTAAAGAATTTCATGAAGACTGCAACTTAGTTTCAAATAATTCACACAATTTATATATATGCACATAAAAATTTCCCTCTGAAGACTCTTTGGATTCTAAAGCCTAAAGACTCTCTTAAATAATGGATTTATTGTTAATTCCACAACACGGGAGCAAGGTTTGAGTTATCTCTATCTGCTGTTGACTTTATTCCGTGTTGACTGTGAAAGTTGGCAGTCATTTATTTATGAACGAAAACTGATAAGTGAGCACGATGACCACTTCGTATTGATCGAACTTTATCAGAGGAGACTCAGGATTCTTCTCGTGGGCAGGTATGCCAATACAAACAAATTCCCTCTGAGAAAATAAAAATAAAGATTCTCTCTCAATCTATATCCATACATTTATCTAATTTGTATAGAGAGAGACGCAGAAGAGAAAGGGAGGAGAGAGAAGAGGGAACAGGAGACAAGGCAATTGTGGGGAAATGTCATCGATTGGTGGGGCTGGCTGAACATGCATACATTCTTTCAGATTTTCTTTGGCTCGAAATTCCTTTTTTTCTTTTGAGTCTCACTCTGTTGCCTGGGCTAGAGTGCCGTGGCATCAGCCTAGCTCACAGCAACCTCAGACTCCTGGGCTCAAGCGATCCTCCTGCCTCAGCCTCCCGAGTAGCTGGGACTACAGGCATGTGCCACCATGCCCAGCTAATTTTATATATATATACAGGCATGAGCCACCTCACCCAGCCTTGAAATTCTTTCAAATGGCATTTAGAAGTGGGGAAGGACGCTCTCTCTCCCATGAGGCTGTTGTCACTGGAAGACAAGAGGCTGTCTGTCACTTTAGTTTGACTTCCCCCAGAAGCAGAGCCTGAATTAAAGGTTCAGGTGTAACTTGTTTATTTGGGGGTGACCTCAGGAAACACCAGTGGCGACGTGAGACAGGAGAAGGTGGCCCACAAGGAAAACGCCACCCAGTCTGCCATCACCGAGAGGCTCAAGGACTTCCCCACCCTGGGGGGCTCTGGGGTCACGTAGAAGGTCTCAGGTGAGAACTGGGGTGTTTGTACCCAGGGCGGTCACAGGTTCGGGGCTGCTCCCATGGGTGTGGCAGACAGAGGGGGTCCCAGGCAGGGGACACTCAGGCTGGACACAGCACTGGGAAGGCCTGGCATCTGTTCCACCTGCCCGCTCCATTCGGTGACCCCACCTGTTTCTACCAAGTGTCCACACAAGGCCAGGCCCTGCGCTGGCTGCTGGGGAATCAGTCCTCATCAAGACAGACTCCACCCTGCTCCCCAGGAGAATGAGAACAAATGGGGAGAACAAACAGACAAAAACCAGGTAAAGAAGAATTTACGGCTGGGCATGGTGGCTCACGCCTGTAATCCTAGCACTCTGGGAGGCCGAGGCGGGAGGATCACTCAAGGTCAGGAGTTTGAGATCAGCCTGAGCAAGAGCGAGACCCCCATTTCTACTATAAATAGAAAGAAATTAATTGGCCAACTAAAAATATATAGAAACAATTAGCCGGGCATGGTGGCACATGCCTGCAGTCCCAGCTACTTGGGAGGCTGAGGCAGGAGAATTATTTGAGCCTAAGAGTTTGAGGTTTCTGTGAGCTAGGCTGACGTCATAGCACTCTAGCCCGGGCAACAAAGTGAGACTCTGTCTCAAAAACAAAAAAAGGAGAATTTACAACAGTGGGGAAAAGACAAGTCATCTATTCATCTCATCATCAGACCTGCAGTAAGCACCTGTTAGGTGTTGGTCACAATTCTAGGCAAGGGGACCCATAATGAAACCAGAATTTCAGGTCTTCAAGCAACTCACCGATATCTGTATATTTTTAAGGAAAACAATTAAATCAAAGTCCTCCCTGCTCCAGAGGGGTGAGGCATTGAAATCTGGTTGCAGGAACATCTAATGAAGGGGCCCACTGCCTCTCCCTTTCCATCCCCCACCCTCCCAGGGTGTAACTCTGGCCTGGGAACTGACCCAGAGGAACGTCCTTCAGTGAGCGGAAGTTAGTCCTGAAACCACAGCCCCAGCAGGACACACTCTGACCTTGTGAGTCCCAGGTTCTCCTGGGTTCTGTGGTGCCTCTAAGAGCCCTGACATTCCCCAGAGTGAGGCGGAGACCCAGGGCCACCTGTGGAAATCGTGCCACCTCCAGTTCTGCCCAGCTACCTCGGACATTCCCAAACGCTGCCCCCGTGTCATCCAGAAATAGAGACAGCCACAAAATCGGGTTCAATTCCCTCCTAAACACCAAACGAGTAATTTGTACAAGATGTGTCGTTAGGGCTGGGCGCGGTGGCTCACGCCTGTCATCCTAGCACTCTGGGAGGCCGAGGCGGGAGGATCACTCAAGGTCAGGAGTTCGAAACCAACCTGAGCAAGAAGGAGACCCTGTCTTTACTAAAAAATAGAAAGAAATTAATTGGACAACTAAAAATACATAGAAAAATTAGCTGGGCGTGGTGGCGCATGCCTGTAGTCCCAGCCTCTCCAGAGGCTGAGGTGGGAAGATCGCTCGAGTCCAGGAGTTAAAGGTTGCAGTGAGCTAGGATTGCACTCCAGCCTGGGTAACCTGGCGAGATCCCATCTTTAAAATATGCAAAATTCATAAAACTACAAAAACAAGATACGAGAATTAAGAGCTTTGAGGAATACAGACCTATTGTTCTGAGCTGCTTTTTCCAGCTCGGTACGGAGTGAGTCCTTTCCACTGGGTCGAGTCTTGATTGCTTTCCTGTAAGGTGGGTGAGAGCGGAACTGGCACTCTTAGGAAGCAGCCCCGGGAAGGCTGTTGCTGGTTTCTGAACGGTGAGAAGCTGATGGTCAAGGAAGCCAAGCCTGGAGGTCGGCTCAGCCCCACCTTCCATTGTACAGGGTCTAGGTGGCCCGTACCCAGTATTGTCCTGGCTCAAGAACCTCCTAAAAGCCTAACTTTTCTCCTCTTTTTCAAATAAACCATCTGTGGGTGCAGTGGGTCTTGTGTTTGTCCAGGCTGTGCTGCTCGGAGCTCTCAGGGCCACCCATGCCCAAGAAGCTGGCTCAGGCTCTGTCATCTCTGTCCTGGTGGTGACAGCAGCCCCTAGCTGGTCTGCGTCCCTCCACACAGCAGTCTCGGGGAGCCTCCTAAATCCACATCTACCGACGGGGGCTCCTCTGCCCAAGGCCATCGGCTGCTCCCTGGGGTCCCCCAGAGGAAGCTCTCAACCCCTGGCACAGGCTCAAAGCCCCCGCCAGTGCTCCAGCTCTGCTGTTCCCAGCTCCACACCCTGGCTCAGCAAACTGCCTGCCGCATGTTTAACAAACCAAGACGTCTGCAAATGCCGTTCTCTCTACCTGGAAAGGACTTCTTCCTCTCCACCCTTCTCACCTTCCCAAACCCCTCATTTCACTGACCCATTTTTCCTCCTCTCTCTGGACTTTGCTTAGAGGCCACCTCCCCCAGCTAGCCTTGCCTGCCCCTGACACTAGAGCGAGCTGCTCCCTACGGGGTCCCCCTGCCACTGTAGCCAGTCTTATCAGAGCTCCCAAGTAGAAGGAACGCAGGCTCGATAAACGTGTGCTGGATAAACGGATGAGTAAACCAATGGGCGTTTGTTAGGCACTCGATCCACCGCTTAAAGGGGCTCCCATGGCAGTGCTGTGCGGAGTGGGGTCCACCCAAGGGTGCTTCTCGACAACTGGGGGTCACCACTTTGCAACACATTAAGTGTAGACACTGAGAGTGTTTGGAAACTTGCAAAGCAATTTAACTGAGTACTTTTATGTCTGCCGAATTTAACAGTAAAAAACATTGAGCTTGTATTGTGTACGCCTTTGTTTTTTCCTATTAATTAATTTTGATTGTGTTTTAGGAATGCATTGGTCTGCAATGAATTAGCAATCTAAAAAACTGACCCTTCACCCCAGATAATGTGAGAGGCACTGTTCTACACTCTTCCTGGGGCAACAATACGAAAGTGTGTGGGGTTTGTGTGTGTGTGGGGGGGTATGATTGTGGGGTGGGGGGCAGTAGGGAAGAAAAGGATAAGAAGGTAAACCTGGGTGAATCTGCGTTTGCAGAGAATGCTTTTCCATCAGATGCCGTCAAAAACTTTCTCAGACTCAAACAAGCCAGAAAATAAACAGCTCATAGAACAGTCTTCTGAACCGGAGCCCCCAAAGTGGGAAGAGATTGCAGCTATTAAGATCATCCCATGCGTCTAACCCACCCAGACAGCCACGTGCTCACAGGCGCCCACACCACCAAAATGTGTCCTTCTCAAACAAACAAACAAAAACAACCCAAACACGGAAATTTTCATAAATGGATGTTTATCTTGCATGCAAAAAAAAAAAAAAAAACTGTTCTTCTTACCCATGCCAGAGACACGATTTCTAAATTTGTTTCCTAACTTTCCCCAAATCTGGCTTCCATTAGAGAACTATTTCCCAAATTAACCCCTGCACCCTCCCCAGTAAAGAATGCGAGAGATTTCCAGCAGCTATTTTCTCCTGTTCTGAGCCCGCTGTGTGTGTTGAACAGGAGGTGGTGATTTCCAGGCTGGGAGGGGCAGCAAAGGGATCCGTTGAGCCACTGTTCTTTAAAAAAAATGTGCAGGTTTTTGCAAGGAGAGGCACCTCTTTCCTCCCCAAGACGTTGCATTGCCGTCCTGAGGCAAATGTTTAATTGATGCTAAGGAATTTCACATTAAATCACTTTCCAAGTGCTGTGCAAATGTGAAAATGACATCCATGGGACCCATAGACAAGACGAGGGTAGCGACTTAACTTTGTGTTCGTGGGGAGAGATCAGCCCTGGCAACACCGAATTACCATTCTCCGCACCCGTTAAGGAAAAGGTCAAAAAACAAGGTGGTGATCACGCATTCGAATCCCTCCATTTGAGGCCCCAGAAATGGTTTTCTTAGCCATGGCCTCTAGATCCAGCCATATTGAGTTATTTCTCTGAAGGCAGAGCTAAACACCAGTCGGTGGAAAAGTGGAGGGTTCAAAGTGTTATTCCAGGTCTGGGCGCGGTGGCTCACGCCTGTAATCAATTCTAGCACTCTGGGAGGCCAAGGCAGGAGGATCACTCAAGGTCAGGAGTTCAAGACCAGCCTGAGCAAAAGCGAGACCCCATCTCTACTAAAAATAGAAAGAAATTAGCTGGACAACTAAAAATATATACACAAAATTAGCCGGGCATGGTGGCGCATGCCTGTAGTCCCAGCTACCTGGGAGGCTGAGACGGGAGGATCGCTTGAGCCCAGGAGTCTGAGGTTGCTGTGAGCTAGGCTGACGCCACGGCACTCTAGCCCAAGTGACAGAGTGAGACTGTCTCAAAAATAATAACAATAATAATAAAAACTGTTTGTTGTTTTCAGCCTATACAGTAAGGTGATTTGCTATGTAGTAAGAGCCAATTGATATGCATTCATTTATTCATTCATCCATTTGTTCATTTAACAAAATACATATATATATATATATATATATATATATATACAGACACACATATTTTGAGCTCCTTCTGTTGGATAATTGTGCCAAGCATAGAGGCAAATAAGATGCCATGAGCCCCTTGAAGCCAAAGATGTAGCTTGCTTGTCTCTGAATTCCAGGCCTAGTATATTCTGCTATATAGGAGGTGCTTAAAAACTTCATCTAATAAACACACAAATTGGAAGAAATCCCAAGGGGACAATTATAGATCTCAAGCTTTCAAAGTGCACATTGCTTGACTCAGCAGTTCCACTTCTGAGAATTTAATGTAAGGAAATATTTGCAAGATGTGTGCAAAAAATTTAATTACAAGAATGTCCTATCATAGCCTTGTTTACAATGGCTGCATTTTATTTGGTGGAAAATACATTGGTTGCAACAGCAGTTTAGTGCGTATGACAATTTGGCTGAAGAGAATATTGCCAATTGTGGGTACAGGTAATTTTGATCCACCGTGGAGTAACTATATGACATTTTTGTATATGTAGACAAAAAAATATTTTTAAGAAATTTTGAGATTTTATTTGCTCTACTTTGAAAATTTCTGATTCCCTTTCAGCTAATTAAGCATGCTCCAGCTGCTAATAAGAAGTAAAATATATGTTTTATGTTTATCAGTAAGAAGTTGGTTAAACTGCAGCACAAACTTGAGATGGACACCCGTCATTATATTAATAGATAATATGGTAGAGATAGGATAGATATCTCTGTTTACATCCAAAGGTGCTCATTATATTAATCAGGGCTCTCCAGAGAAACAGAATCACGTTAGGAAGGGTCTATGCCAATATCCTAACAATGATTGTCGCTGGGAGGGTCCGATGATTTTTGGTCTCTCTCCTTTCTGCTTGTCTGGTTTTTCTGTTTTGCCTGAGAAGGCATTGCTACTGAAAAAATATAAATAAATAAAGGGAACAAACAATTACAGAAAATAACCTTCAGTACACTTCAGCCAAAGACCACCCAGGAAGACACCTGTTTTCTAACAAGTGGTCTTATTACTGGTTGCAACTATAGAGAATGGACATCATGGTAGCCATGGGGGTCTCACTAAGAGGGTGTTGGAAAGAACCTAGTCTAGGATTTGGGCTTTGCTTGGGTAATTTGAGGGAAGGTGTGAGCCAGCAGGCTCACCGTAGACCGGGTGCTGGCAGAAAGCAGGGGCAATTCTGTGACTTAGGATTAGCACGAATCTTATCTATATGGAAGGCAGACTAAAGCAAGGCTACAGCTATAATTGATAAAGAAGCAGCAATCACTCATGTTAGGTGAGAGAGGGAGATGTTTGGTATCTCATGGGTTACACAGTGACCTTTTTGGCTTACTTTACCCTAGTTGCGAGTGACCTTGTCTAATGTCAATGTTTTATGAGATTGTGTCTGTCCAACAGGAAAACATCATGGCCTTGCTGTGAGTATTAGACCAGTTCCTGGGTGTCCAAAGTTGCTTTTTTCCCTTCTCTGCCTGAATTGGGATAAGAGTAGGAACTTTATTTGCACTGAAAAAAAAAATCTGAGTAGACTCTTTATTTTCTATAACTGGTACTTTTGCTGCTTATTTAACCATGTTTTCCTTAAACTATTTATTTAGCAAATTGAACCGAGATTAGTTTTTTAATCAGCAGTGCACATATCATAAATTTTGAGCACTCTACCCAAGACATGAACTGATGAACAATAGAGCACTTTCCATCTTTTAGGTGATGATGGTTGCTTAGGTTGCTTCCTTCTTACTCTAATCCCAAACCAAGGCATAACTGATTGGAAATATGGAGACATTGAAAAGAAGAAAACAAACAAAAACTTTAGATTAGACACAAAAAAAATGATGATCTTGCTGAAAGATGCATAAAAAGTTAGAAAATCATTCCAGGCACAATTTCCCCTTGGCAAACAAAAATTTCCTTCTCGCATAAACATAATGACTGAGAATTTTCATTATCAACGAATTCAACATTCCAACCACACTGACGGCTTAATCAATTTGCTTTCAGCCAAACTGCTCTTGACCAAATTGTCTGCGATGATATATCACAGTATAATATTGGAAATAACCTAAACATCCAACAAGAGGGTTACCAAAGAAAGCCAAATAAATCATGGTTCATCAATACAACAAATGTCACTCATTCACTTAAAGCAACGTGCATATACATTTCTTTCAAAAGGAGTAAACGAATGCTTGAAAGAATTTAAGAAAAGAGTTACATTTACAAATAAGCCAAATTTAGTTTGGACCATGCAGCCAACTCTGGGAATTTGACCAATAGGAACGGACCCTCTTTTCTCTTAAATATCACCCACGTGGCCGGGTGCAGTGGCTCACGCCTGTAATTCTAGCATTCTGGGAGGCCAAGGCAGGTGGATCGCTCGAGGTCAGGAGTTCGAAATCAGCCTGAGGAAGAGCGAGACCCCCATCTCTACTAAAAAATAGAAAGAAATTAATTGGCCAACTAAAAATATATAGAAAAATTAGCCGGGTGTGGTGGCACATGCGTGTAGTCCCAGCTACTGGGGAGGCTGAGGTAGGAGGATCGCTTGAGCCCAGGAGTTTGAGGTTGCTGTGAGCTAGGCTGACGCCACGGCACTCTAGCCTGGGCAACAGAGTGAGACTCTGTTGTAAAAAAAAAAAATCACCCATGTTTCCATTGTTTGTTGAGGTCATCAAACCGAATCTTTCCTAACTATTCTTTGCTGGCTTTTTCAGACTGTAGGTATCCAGTGGAAAGCGAATCTCCTCAGTTCCAAAATGGTAGGGATGATTCCAAAGACAAACCACCTGGTAGAGTATCCTGGAAGAAGAGACTGAAACGTGAGCTCACCTCAACCGGGAGCAAAGCACTTTCTCCCTGGGAGTGATTTCACTCTTTAAACCATGGTGTCCCCCTCCTGGACTTTGCTTTTTAAAAAAATGCGTTCAGTCTAGTCAAGATTAAAAAAATTAATTAAAAAAAAATTAATTTTTGAACAGCTTTACCGAGGTATAACTGACATGTACTAAACTGTGCATGTTTAAAGCATGCAATGGGATGAGTTTTCATATATTTATACGTCCATGTAGTTACAGCCACAAGGAAGGTAATGAACACGGCCCTTCCCTCCAAAAGTGTCCTCTTCCCCTCTAATCCTTCCTTTCTACTTCCTCTACCACCTCCCCTTCAGGCAACCACTGATCTGCTTCCTGTCACTGTGGATAGGTTTGCACTTTCTAGAATCTTCTATCATTGCCAGCACTTGGTAACTTTTGATCGCCGGGTAGCAGGCTACTGTATACACGCATCACATTTCCTTTGTGCGTTGACCAGTTGACGGACACGCGCCCTGTGTCCAGTTTGGGGCTGTCCACACGTAAAGCCGCTGTGGACGTTTGGGTCTTTGTGCCGACATCTGCTGTCCTTTCTCCTGGGCAAATACCCAAGAGTAGAATGGCTGGGTCACAGGGTAAGTGTATGTTTGACTTTTAAAGAAACCGCCTGACTGCTTTCCGAAGTGCCAGTACCATTTTGCGTCCCCATCTGCAGGGTTTGAGCGCCTGGCCTTTGTTCAGGCCCAGACGGAAGCCTGCAGGAGGGCCACCCTTTTACATAAGCATCTTGGGGAGGGGACCCTGGAGGAGGCAGGGGACACAGGATGCTTGTGCAGGAATCGGGGGAGGTCCCCCAGGAAATGGGGCCACCAGTCCCTCACTGGAGAGCTGGCGGGCTCCCAACCTATTCCATGATTTCTTTGTCCCAGCCTGGCCGGTGGGGCCACGTGGGAAGTGGGGAGGGAAAGAATTTCAACGAGCTGCTTTTGACTTGCAGCAATTTTGTTGGTTTCAATAAATATTTGTTGAATTAATCTGTGCCAAGGGAGGCCAAAAGGGAAGAGGCGTAAGTGAGGCTGAGGTTGGAAGAGAGAGACCCTGAAGAGCTCAGGCAGGAGGGAGAGTGGGAGAGGCTTAGCGGGGTGGACACCATGCTCATTTTACAAAATGCCCAGTATCGAGATTGTAGCCTTTTCAGGGCCGGGGAAGGGACAGCCCCAAGGCTTGCATTCTAAATTCCGCAGAAACAAATTGCTCTTTTACAATCTCGCAGTTAAAGAGATCTTTGGTGTCTCTTGACCATGTGGTCAGAGAGTTTTTCTGGTGGGACTCCTTGAGTGTATTTAGCAAAACAAGCCACATGTGGGGGCTACTTGGCAGGACCCCGGCACCTCTCAGGGTATCTCCTCCTGGCCTGTCTTCTTTCCTGGTCTAGTTTCCAGACCCTCTGAACCCACTGCAGTCTTCGTTTCACTCCGTCGCCACCTGCTTGGCCTCTGCCACTTGTTGCAATTGCCGGCTCTGGGATTCTTGCTGGCTTCCTGGATGCCAAATCCAACGGCCTCTTCTCAGAGCTTGTTCTCCTGGTCTCCTGTGGCAGCATTTGGTCTTGCCACCCACTTGATGCTTCTAGATGGTTCTCTTTGCAAGGTCTACACAATGCTGGCCTCCCACCTAGTTCTCCTGCCACGGGTCTCCTTCCCTGAGATGGAGATGATCAGGGAGCACTGCCAGTAGCCCCCGTGTTAGGAAGGAGGGAAGCAGGGCTGGGGGGGAGGAGGGAGCTGGGACAGACATTCAGAGTGTCGAGTTGGAGCAAAAGAATCAGATCTCTACACTCACTTTGATCAGCTGCTGGGAGGGGGTTCGCAGACACCCAGTGGCATTAGAGGGTCTGAAAACTCCATTTTACATCCGAGGAAAGTGCCAGAAGAATCTTCCTGAAATAACTATTTCTACGACGTCACCTCCCAGCTCAAGGATCTTCGATGGCTCCCAATTATTATCCGATTCAATCTTCCCTGAGCCTTCTGGTTCCCGATTCCTTTTCTGCTCCTGCCAAACCCGTCCCTTCATAGGACCTTCACCGGCTCTGCTTCAACCCGCTTCCAGACTAGCTAGGATTAGATCGTGACCACGTTTATCCATCCTTCTTCATACATTCATTCACTTGCCCATTCGCTCATCTACAGTGGACCTAATAATACAACCCCAGGCTGGGTGCTGGAGATACAAAGCTGGACAGACATGGCCTGTCTGTCCCTAACCCTGTCTAACCCTAACCCTAACCCTAACCCTGTCCGCCCCTTCAGAATTTTATAATTTACCAAGGAAGCTTATTGGTATTATTCGAATTTGTCAAGTTTGCCAAATGGTTATTTTCATTATTTATTTATTTATTTATTTATTTATTTTTTTGAGACAGAGTCTCACTCTGTTGCCCAGGCTAGAGTGCCGTGGTGTCGGCCTAGCTCACAGCAACCTCAAACTCCTGGGCTCAAGCAATCCTCCTGCCTCAGCCTCCCAAGTAGCTGGGACTACAGGCATGCGCCACCATGCCCGGCTAATTTTTTTGTATATATTTTTAGCTGGTCAATTAATTTCTTTCTATTTTTTCAGTAGAGACGAGGGTCTCGCTCTTGCTCAGGCTGGTTTCGAACTCCTGACCTTGAGCAATCCTCCCGCCTCAGCCTCCCAGAGTGCTGGGATGACAGGCGTGAGCCACCGCGCCTGGCCCTAAGGGTTATTTAATTCTAACTTTGATTTAGCACTAAGAGGGGAGCCTCAAGGTATGCTGGGGGTAAAGGACATCCCATAAAGAAATGTTGGGGACCCACCAGGAGCCAGCCGCTCTCCCGGCCCCAGTGGAGGCGGCAGCTTGCGCCAATCGCCTATTGTCCTCACGGTCCACCTTCTTCCAGGGGCCTGACAGAGGGTTTCTGCCTTTCCAAGCCTCCACTTCCTCCTCTGAACGTCCAAATGCACATCGTCCCGACTCTCGACCGTGCGCAGCGTTGCTTCTCGTCGCAAAGCACTGTCCCCCTCAGACACCCCTCGAGTCTTACTAATGCCAGCTGTGACGATCTGCGACTTCCCCTGGCCAGGTGCTCTAGATGCTCTCGTACTGCTGGGCGGTCACAGCCACCCCACTGCCATCCTTCTTCCTACCGGCATCCCCGCTGTCCTAGTGCCCCAGATGCCGCCCCTGAGGTGGGGACTTGAGAGTGAGTGGCTTGTTTGGTGCCTGAAAGACGGGCAGGTGGAGGGGAGACAGGGAAGGAAAGGCGGACAGTAAAAGGTGTGTCAAGGCCGGGCGCTGCGGCTCACGCCTGTAATCCTGGCACTCTGGGAGGCCGAGGCGGGAGGATTGCTCAAGGTCAGGAGTTCGAGACCAGCCTGAGCAAGAGCGAGACCCTGTCTCTACTAAAGATAGAAATTAATTGGCCAACTAAAAATAGATAGAAAACATGAGCCGGGCATGGTGGCGCATGCCTGTAGTCCCAGCTACTCGGGAGGCTGAGGCAGGAGGATCGCTTGAGGCCAGGAGTTGGAGGTTGCAGTGAGCTAGGCTGATGCCACGGCACTCACTCTAGCCTGGGCAACAGAGTCCAAAAGAGTGTGTCGTCAAGAAAGTCACCCCCACGAAGCCAGAGCCTAATCCCGCCGGGGAAATTCCGGGCCATGGTGCAGGACATACCTCCCCGAGTCCCTGTCTCCGGGGAGTCAGGGGCTTGGGGTACTTATTCCCCAACCCCCACCAGACATTGGCTGAGGGTCCCATGTACACGTGGGGATGGCACGAATTCCCGGGTACCACTGGCTTCTGCCAGGGCAGGGGGAGTGGGCGTCAGTAGCGCCACGCCCATGTTACAGGTAAGTAAACTGAGGCTTCGGGAAGTCGGCCCAGGGACACGTGGGCAGGAACGATCAGCTCAGAACCACGATGAGCCCGAGTCTTTCTAATTCTGAAAGCAAGAGAATTCCTCTCTCGGGAGAGAGGCACCGTCTGTCCTGCACCTCGGTCACCCTTACTCACAGCTCTTGGCACAGGGCTGAGACCCGGCGGGCACCCACGGCCTCTTCCTGACCAGAGAGCCGGCTCGGCGAGGAGCTCGCCAGAACCACAGGATGACAAGCCTTTCGACGTCGGGTCGCCCGGCTTCCCCACGCGCTTCTCAGATCCCTTTTCGCTGCATCACCTCTTGGGCTCTGAAAATAGGGAAACTGAGGCACACAATGGTGGACAGCTTCCTCTCACGCAGCTCAGGCCAGAACTGGAGTTGCTCTTCCTGGGCCTTCAAAATTCAAATGCCCATCCGATCCTTTTTTTTTTTTTTTTTTTTGTCCTCCATGAAATTCCCCTAACTCGATTAAAGAAAAAAAAAAATCAATCAATTTACATGGTAACAGAAAAGGCCAGGGCCCTGTATAAATATTCCCCCATCTGTACGGAGGGCACGGCCTACACGCTCCGAGAGCAGAGCAGAAGGCCCCTGGGATTTGTTTTTCTTTCCCTGACCCGGGAACTCTGATCTCTCACTTAACCTCTGACCTCTTCAATTCAGATAACAGGGGACTGGCAGCTGGGGCTGGGGCGGCTCTGAGTGTCAGCCTGGCTGCCACCCGGCTCCTTCTGGGCCTGCAGAGGGAACAAAGGGAGGCAGCAGCCCCCCATCAAGCACCCAGCCAGTCCTCGAGGGGCCCCTGCTCCGTAATTTCCCCCCAGGCCCCCCGCCCCGGGGAGGGCAGGGGCTCGCCTCATTATAGCTGATGCCATTTACAGCCTACTTTGTGCAGGGAAGTAAAAGAAATTAAAGCAACGTCAAGACCTTGCTTTGACTCCATTTGAAAACCCCAGACTGAGACAGGCTTCCACCAAAGATCCGCGCCCCCTCCCCCCAAAAGAGGCCTTTTCTTCCCCCCCTCTTACGCCTCACTGAGCCTGCATTCTAACAGCAGCAGGGACTGGAGGTGGGCAGGAGCCACTTGTTTGAAATCGAATCAGCTGTTTTTATTAAGCCATATATTTTCATTCTTGCCAGTGACGCCGGGAGAGGATTTTCCAGCTCCTCTGTTGGAGTCTCCAGTGTTTTCCTTGGGAAGAGAGAGCTGCAGATCCGGGCCCTGCCACCCCCTGTCGGCCCCCACGGCCCCCCCACGCTGCTGGGGCTGGGCCAGCTCTTGGCAGCAACCTCAGAAACAAGGACTTTTAAAGACCCTCCTCCCCACTAAATTTCATTTCTAAATGAGGCGCCCTTGGGCTCCCTCCTCCCTCCCCCGCACCCAGCCGTCCCCTCCCAACCCCAGTTTCCAGTTCTGCGGCTGCTGGGGGGGCCACTGGCTGGTGACCCCCCACGCTTGGGCCCCGGCTGGATGACTACTTAATCTCTGCTAGGGGGTTGGCGACGCTATTCACCGCCTTTAGACAATTAGGCATCTCCAGGGACAGGCATTTCTTTGGATCCTCCAGTTCCCAGCTGCACGTGGGTGGGCGGCCTTTTATGCATTCATTCATTCATTCATTCATTCATTTGCTCACACATTCATTCACTCCCTCATTCACTCACTCATGTGTATTCACTGATACCCTTAGAACAGCAGCTGGAACAGGAGGAAGCCAGCGGTGTGTCAGTAGCTGTCATTCATACTCACCCGTGTTTATCAGGGACCTCCTACCGCGTGCTGGGCGCTGGAGAGGAGAAAAGGAAAACCCGGCCCCTGCCTGAGGGAGATCGCACTGTCAGAACGTGGTTTTGCACATTCTGGAATCTGAGTGGGGAGCTTTTAAGAAAAACTGATACTGCCCCCTCCCGCATAAACGCACACAGGGCGGGCCAAGGTCCTGGGAGAGGAGGAAGGGGCAGAAGATTCTAGAAGTCGGGAAAAGCACAGGCAAAGGCCTGGATGGGAGGCAAGCCCTGCAAGTGGGAGCGATCATCGCATGTGGCTGGAGCAGAGAGGGAGGGAAGGGGGGGCGGGGGAGACAGCTGGCCCGGCGAGCCTGCAAAGGGACCAGCCGGGCCTCTTGTCACCCATGTGAGGGGTCCCGACATTGCCTAAGAGCAGCGGGGCGCGGGGGAGGGGAAGTGATTCCTTTTGCATTTTGGAAACGTCTTTTGCCTGCAGAAGGGACTGGAAGGCGGCCGACAGGAATCCAGGTGAGGAGTGACCGTGGCTGGACCCAGGGTCGGATCAGCCGGACGCGGGCTGGGCTCCCCTGGACCCTGAGACGAGAGATGATCTAGGACAGGCGTCAGAGCTGTCCTAGCTAAGGAACGAAGAAGCCGGGGCATCTGCCCACCGGGGCTCCTACGGCGGCTGGTCTTTGCCCAGTGACCTGGGTGCAAGATCGCCGCCAGGGAGTGGCCGTGGGTGCGGGTGTGTGACCGCAGGGTGCAGATGGGAATGGGAAGGCTGGGGTGGCGACCTCCAGGATGCCGACCGAGGGCACGAGGATCGGCACAAATGTAGCCACCACAAATGTGCTGGCCACCAACCCTCTGAGCGTCCCTGCAGGGCAGGAAGGTGGGATCATCGGGTTGTCTGAGCTGCCTGGAGTTTCGGCTTCCAGGAGGGAGGAATTTGCAGCATTCGTGCCGGGCTTGGCTACGGTGCAGGAAAAGGCCTAACAGGCTTCAATTCTGGGTCATCGCCCCACCCCTCCCCCAAGCCTGTGCCTCCCTCTCCTCTCCCTGTGACATAATCCCTGATGTCGCCCTTGGTCCACCTTCCTTCCTTGTCCCCACCGCCCCCATCCAATCAGCTGCTGCGTTGGTCGTGAATTATTTGGGGCCAACAAATCCACTCAAACTAACTCAAGTCCAAGAGGCCATTTTTTTTTTTTGAAGGATACAGGGGCGGGGGAAGAACCGAGGGCAGCAAATGCAGCCGGGCTCCCTGCGGGTTCAAAGATAGGGGCCACCAAGATGCCAGGAGCAGAGGGGTGTTCCCCTCTCTCAGTTCACGTGTTCCATCTCTCTCTGTCTCTCACTTTTGTTCCTTTCTGCTATCTCTTTCTATCTCTCTGGTATTTGTGCTCAGGTGGGCATGTGGCATTATGGGGCATCTTGTTTGTCAGCATACATAAGCTTTGGTCTTTGTGTCTCAATTCCTAACTCTCCACGGAGAGTAATCTGACTTGTAAGTCATAAAAGACTCAACTCAAACTGACTTCAGGATAAAAGCAAATTTATTGGCTCAAGTAGCATAAAAGTCAAGGATAAGCATCAGGTGTAGCTGGATCCAGGCGCTTAAGCTCTTCCTTTGGGAACCCTGATGGTCGGCTCTATTTTGCTCTGTGTTGGTTTCATTCTAAAGCAAAGTCCCTCCGGGTTTAGATCCTTCAGTTTAGCAGTCCCAGTAGAAAGAGGGCTATTTTTTTTTTTTTTGCCAGAAATTCCAATCAAATTCCTGGGCTTGACTCAGGTTGAACCAACCTGGATCACAACCTCATTGCTGAGCCAGCCGCTCTGTCCAGGGGATGCTGATTGGCCAGACTGGGTGACATGTGCCCTCAGGGGTCAGAGGGACTAAAACTGACAGGAGGATTTTTCCCCCAAAGAGAACTGCGTTGCTGGTATCAGAAAAAGGAGGCAGAGACATGAGCAGACAAAAGTAAATGACCAGCATGGCCATGGGAGTGACGCCACCCACCCACCCACCCCCAAGAGCTCCGTAAAAGGCAGGTGCCCATGACAACGCGGGAACCACAGCAGTCTCTGCCTCTCGGTGACTTAGGCGCCAGCCAGGGCCGACCATGAGCTCGGCGCCCTACAGCGGCCACTGTCCTTGTAGAAACACTGCGCTGTTTCCATTGTCTGCGGGTGAACGTCCACAGGCCTGAGTGCCTGACGTCCCCCCAGGCCACTGTGGGCCCTCTCCCGGAGCCTGCAGATTGCCACGGGGAGCAGACTGCCCCGGGCCGGCCGCAGAAGGGTTAATGCCGAGCTCGGCAGGGGCCTCCGTGCCCTGCCTTGCCCCCTTCTGATTGGCTGATGCCCACGACCTGCCAGTTGTCCCATTGATCTGGTTCCAGCAGTCCCTTAAATAGTTTGAGCATCACCCTGACTCTGGCGACAGCCTCTTGTCTGTCCTTCGCTCTGCTCTGTCCCTTGCCCTGGGGGGACAGTCCCTCCCAGACCCCGACTTACCGCCCTCCTGCTCCTTCTGCCCTCCTCAAGCCCCAACTCCCGCCTGGTGCCAGGCTGCACCTGGCGATCTGTCCCCGCGCCCTGCCAGCCGCCCCTTCCCCAGCGCTGCCCCTGGACGCCGGCTTTCCCCGGGAGCACGTTTCCGCGACTTCTGCGCCCTCGCCCAGGCTGTCCCCTCCGCCTGACATTCTCCACCTGAGCCCCCAGGGAGGCCCAGCACCAGTCTGGCACTGGCTGGAGACAGCAGGAGACAGCGCAGGGACACTGGAGAGAGACGGGCAGAGCGACGGCACCCTGCAATGTCCCTGCCAGAGCAGCTCAGCCTGCGGGCAGAAAGCCGGGCCCAGGAGCTCCCTGAAGGAGGATCCTGGAGGATGGGAAGGGGTAGGGGTCTGGGGCACGACGGCAAGGAACTCAAGGAAGTCAGCTGCCACGCTGCCACCCTGCGATCCCAGGGCTCCAGCAATCAGCCCTCCTCCCATGGACAGAGGCTTTCCACCTGCCAGGCCAGGCACTGCCCCGCCCTTTCTTCTGCTCTCACCCAGCACTCCCTGCTCCCTGCACCCTGCACCCTGCTCCCTGCACCCATCACCCTGCTCCCTGCTCCCTGCTCCCTGCACCCTGCACCCTGCACTCTGCTCCCTGCACCCTGCACCCTGCACCCTGCACTCTGCTCCCTGCACCCTGCACCCTGCTCCCTGCTCCCTGCACCCTGCACTCTGCTCCCTGCTCCCTGCACCCTGCACCCTGCACCCTGCACTCTGCTCCCTGCACCCTGCACCCTGCTCCCTGCTCCCTGCACCCTGCAACCTGCTCCCTGCTCCCTGCACCCTGCACCCTGCTCCCTGCACTCTGCTCCCTGCACCCT